>JAOBRD020706338.1:0-14486 GCA_027575215.2 Hydrozoanthus sils
TTACGACTATATATATGTTAAGTAGGACGACTAAGACAAAATGACAAGGACGAATAGAGTGATTAGAACAACTAATACGACTAGAACAAATAGGATGACTAGATCAGCTACAACAATGTTGGTTTGAGGCAATGGCGATGTCCATGTCAATTAATGTCTGATCGAACGTTGTGAGTTCCCGCTGGAGTGTAGAGAGGGGGCATCGTTCAGGAGGCTAAGCTGTTCTAATCGTATCAAATAATTGGGTTTCGATTTTCCTTAGTACGATTATCACTTTCTTTGTGCTACCTAAATCGGAATGTCCATATTTGGGCAAATCGATAGCTGACTGAACAAAAGGCGGGAAATTTGAAAAAATTTTCAAACCATAACGTGTGAAAATTTGCATATATTCTTCTTTTTTATTCTTTGATCTGCTGATTATCCAAAATGCGGTCGCGTAACCTAACAAAAATTTTCCTCTCGGGAAGGGGTAACACTTTCAGTTGAGACATCCAAAATTTTCCAGGAGGGCCGGGAAGGGCGAATTTTTTTTCGTGCACACTTCCCACGCGCATCATATTCTGGGCACATGGAAATGACGTAGAACTCGAGAACAAACTGAAAGGTCTGACTTGGAGCAATTTAGGTTTGTATCAAGCGAATATTTCTGAAAGAAAGAAAACATATACCTAATGAGGAAGAAAAAATCGGGTCTTGGTATTTGTGATCTGGGAGTCTTGATAGTTTGAGCTGAGTGTTTTGGAAAATTGTACATAATGAAAACTCTGAGTAACCGTGATGCGTACTGATAGTGATAAACTTCACTGAGGCCGTTCTTGTTGAATTTGCGAAATGCTGTCAATTTCAAAATACAATTTGTCGTAAACATACAAATTGTCGAGCCAAAACCGACAGTCTGACTAAACACACTTCAGTACTCATTGCAACAACTGGCACGATGTCCGTTTTGATTATTCTCAGCTAAACAGAATCAGTCAAGCAATAATTTTAGTTACTGGGAGTTTACATGCCTACCCTGCAAATATGATGCTATCGAGTGCAACATTGTATTATACATTTTCATTTTTTCATAGACACTGAAGTCTTTTAGTTGACACGCAGAGCGCGTCTGCTGGACTCCGCTTTTTGTCAATGCAGTTTTTCAAAATCAGGATTATTGCTAAAGGTGGTGTTACACGAGGCAATTTCTTGTGAAACTTGTCTCGCAATGGCGTTGCGAGACAAGTTGCAGAAAGGGTGTTACATGGCGCAATAGCTCCAGCAACTTGAAGAAAATAGCTGCAATCGTTGCGAAAAGTAGAACCGGATTCTACTTTTGCTGCAACTTGTGTCACAACGCCATTGCGATACAAGTTGCACAAGAAATTGCCTCGTGTAACATCACCTTAAGACTGTACGGTCGTGGTTTAATTTTTGAAACAACAATCAGGCCGAGTTCTACACTAATGGCTTAATCAATAAATACAGAGACATGAGTGAATAAAGTGCCACGGTTTGGGCAGAACTCATTTCAATACATCACACAAACGAATCAAAGTAATCTTTTTTTATTACAAGTAAATTTCTAATATTGAGTTGTATTTTAAAACATCTTTTGATTTTTATTCTGCAGCGCGTTTCGCCTCTAACTATATAGCCCCCAACAAAACAAAATTATTTTCTGATAACGTAATTGGCGTTTTCTTTCGCTTACACAGCACATTCTAAAAGTGAAGTCACTTTCAATTAAATTAAACAGGAAGTTTATCCGAACACGTCCCGAACGTGGATGTAGCTATATATGCTGTAGTTAGTTGTACATGGAGGCGAAACGCGTCGGAGAATAAAAATCATAAAAGTTTTAAAATACAACTAAGCGGTCTAGTTGTGCCGCTCATAAGTAACATTTAAAAATTTTTTTTTAAAAAATTAAAAAATTGAACTCATTATACAACTGCAAGGGGTGTTGCTACCAGTTACTGCGAAACAAAAAACCAGAAAACCAAAGAAAGAAAAACGAGAAATCAGCAGTCACCAACCAGCAACAGTAGTCAGTACTCTTTAGATCAATTGAAAGTAAAAATACATAAGCTTGTGTCGAAAAGTTAAGTTTAAAAACTCGCACGCCGTCATTAAAAGCATTCTGCGGATCTGTCAACATTAATCAACTCAGTTGTTTAACTCCACTGGTAATCTTCGACGTTTGCCACTTCGTTTAACTGATTTAACTGTAAACGTTTCTCTCGTTCCGATCGCGAACGGCTCGCGGTAAAACATAAATTGCTCCAATTTCTTCACACTAGCTTCCACTCATCTCGAGTGATACGTCATTTCCATGTGCGCAGATCATGATGCGCGTGGGAAGTGGGCTGGAAAAAAAATTCGCCAGGGAAGGTTGGCTTGGAAAAAAAATTTGCCAGGGAAGGTTGGCTTGGCTCTCAGTGGATCATGCATAATTCAGGAGATCCAGTGAAAACAATAGGGTGTTAAACTTAGAAATTTAAAAAAAAGCTTTACGGTTTACACGTATAAAAATTTTTCTGTATAACTTAACGTTTCGGCCGCACTTGTGGTGGCCTTCATCAGAAAGATAATAATAGGGTGTTAATTCTATTGAATTTAAAAGATACAACCAGTACAATGGCGATTCTTTGATACGTGAGAGCTTAGATTCACAAGTACATGGTACATTTTATACTAGTAGTCCTTAAAAAGAATGAAGTGCTGCCTGATGATCGAGGCGTGGATGGGCGGCAAAGTACTAAATTGTTTGAAATTCTATCAATGACTGATTGAGTCCGCAAGTTGACAGCGACGCGTTGGTTACCCAATATAAAGAAAATAAAAAGACCATAAAAGCACATTGTCTTCCTTTCGAAAGCTCTTTGAAGCTCTCGGATGCTTGATGAATTCTCCCTGCTGTGAATTTGATGTTTTTGTCAGACCCCATCTGCGGCGGAAGCAAAAAAATTTTAATAGGTTGTTATAAGATCTGAAACTCCTATTTAAAAGTTATATTGCGGTTAACCAAAAAATTATTGGGGGGAGGCCTGTACCTACCCCCCCCCCCCGGTTCCGCCGCCCATGGACCTTATTTAACCTTTCTCTCCAAGACCACTAGCACTCTCATCGATCGCACACACTTTGACAAAGGAAGCCTACAAACAAACCTTACGCAGAAGCTGATTGGCCTACAGTGGTCGAACCAACCTTATATGGAACACCAGAAATACCGGAAGCAAAAAGCCATGAACCCCTGATTGACTTTGAGAGGCCGAACCAACTATATATGGAAATAGATGGAAAACCGGAAGTAAATATCGAGTTTTCTGCCGGAATAGAGACTGCTGCCGTCGCCATCGCTCCGGCAGCAATTACAAATTAAAACTTATGGCTAAGTTTTGAAAAATATCTACAGATTCATTCAGAAGATATTCGTTGCTCTATTTGAAATCTGCATGAGAGCCAAATTCTGTTTTATGAGACGCTTATCCTAGTTAACTGTCCTGGTTCTCGTTTATTCTGATACTTTTCCCTCAACGGTTGACCACCCGTCTCCGCTTCAAAGTCATCTTCCAACCCCCTCCCATCCCCTTTCCAACTTCACCCCAGAAGTAAAAGACTGATAGCTTGTTCCATCGTTACAGAAAACAAAGAAGATTTCTTGAAGGGAAAAAGACGAAACTAAATTTCTAAATTGAAAGTACTTAAAAGGACTTCTAAATATGGTTCGTGTCTTTTGCTGAATAGAAAAAAAAAACTGGTCACAAGCATCTCCATAGAAAGTGTTTGTTTGTTTTATATTAGAAAACAGTTCAATGGTAAAAATAAATTTAGCAGGTGGATAGAGAAGCCTTTAGTTCAGTATCTTCGCAACCACTTTTCAGCTCACGCTTGATCGAAGAGTGACTAGAACCGGAAAAAGTTCATTCCTGTTACAAGCGACATGTTGAAGAGTCCTTTGTGGCAAGTGTCAATTCTTGGTTTTGTCGAATCATCTTCTCTTTTGAATAAACATGAGATTAATTGTTCTCATCTAAGATTAACTAAATATTGTCACATAGTCTTAAACATCAGCCTTGCAGCAGGGCTTAATTCGTTGGCTGTTGAATATATCATAAAAATGTATGTTGAAGAGGGCAACCCTTGAAGCTAAGCGCTGAACACATTACATATCTTTCTTTCAACATTGGGTTTTCTTCGACGGGTATGTACTCGTATGTATAAGCACTAGTGTTATAAACTTGTCGTGTTTTGTGTGTTAAGTATAACATTCACGATTTAAATCTTTTGTAAGGGTACATTTTTGTGCATGAATATAAATGGTCTCCAGAATGGTTAAATTTTCAAACAGATAATTCTCTCTCATTACTTATTTTTGTAAGGTGAATAAGCTGTACGTTGAATAAAGAACTTTAAGCTATTTATGAAGCCATAGCGTCGCCAGTTGACCGTCGAATTAACCCAGACAATTTGATCAGTATTTAGCATAATCATTCGAGAAAACACGGTCAAACACGAATAGCCATTGTCGTACACTATCACAAGTAACGGCCAAGACAAAACTTAAAAATTTAGTTGCAGTCCTTTGGGACGACCGAAAGACTCTCTTGAAATCTTATAGTAGCAGAATATGTATCACAGATAATAACAGTATAGGCTCAGTTTTCTTCGGTTTTCTTTCATCGTGAAAATAGACTGGTGTGATAACTTGTTAATAAAGGCGAATTCCTTCGCGTTTTTCCTACCATGATTTAATAACTCACATTTATAGAGAAGAAATTGTTGGAGTTTTATTCTCCTTTTTGGTTGTGCTTTTGAAAATGGTACAGCTGAGTACTCATGCTAGAATCGGGGGGGGGGGGGTGCTGTTACTCCCTATATTGGGACGGTAGGTAAGACCGTTGCTTTTTGGGGGAGGTTAGAATTATAGTCAGTTCAGTCTTTTTAGGGGCTGTTAAATGAAGTTCTGCGTTAAACCAAAGCCTAGTAACGCGAAGCTATTAGACTGCTTACAGTCATTTGTCTTAGCAAACGTGCGTATACTGAACAAGAAGTTAAGAACAAATGTCCTTTGGCGAACGTCCTATTACGCGCGCACCTTTGTTTATTCATGTCACATTCAGCGCAACACGAAGGGACTTAGCGGCGACCCGCGCGCTACCTATTTTGGAAAAATATCAATTTTTCAATTGTTTTTTAGATAATTTTTAAACTGAGATGCTTTTATAAGGGTGGAAAAGTTTTATACCATAATACTATATACAAATCCCCGTGGTATTTTTTAGGGTTTTTGGGGGGACTTGTCCGACGGCCATGCCTACCCTTTCAACCATGAAGTACCCCCCCCCCTCTTTGGGGCGGGGGCTAGAATGTTGGGAATTGGTAAATTCAGTGTTATTCCAACGATGATCCTTGTCACCTACACACGCTTTTTTATAAGAACAAAGTTATAACAACGAGGCTAAGATTGGCCGAAATTCAAGAATAATTCATGAACAAACTGAGGCTCGGGCTCGATAGCTGATATTTTTTGAAAACTTTACTGAGACGAATCGCAGCTTTGACCCTGATATAACCACTAGAAATCTTCTCAACAAAATGACTCAGTGAGTCCATGATAAATCCGCAAAGATGAATCGAACAAAAACTTACTCGCCAAGCAATTCGTTAGTTTTTAATCGTTTTAAACCACACTGAGAAAATAATGAGAAAAATTTAAAGACGGTTTCAGGCTCAGGTTGCCAAAAATTAAGAACAATGATACTCGGCAAATTTACTGGTTCTTATAAAAAAAAAAAAGCGTGTTGCATTTCTTGTAAAGTAAACAAAATGTCACTTAAATTTCGCGATTTCACAAACTGAAAAACTTGTCGTGCGAATTGTGTTTCTCGTGAATTCTGTCAAGCATTAATTTCATTTAGTCTAGGATCCCGGATTCCACAGCAATTTTTCACGAACGAAGAACAATTTCAGTTGTGAAGCTAAAATAACTTAAATGTATATGTACATGTAGACATTCGATATACAAATCGATAGCAATGATTCTAATTTCCCATAATTTAATTGTTTTAAAAAAATTGCTAAATTAAAGTGTCGCCAAAATTTTAAGTATTAAGGTGGCTTGCTTGATAATTTCTTTATCAGCGAAAGAAATGAAAATAGTTAGTGTGACTGTGAGGTGTGTTAAGCGACAACGAAAAAGATAATTTTCTTCCTGTCAATACGAAGCTTGTCTGAACCCATTCTGTATTTCTCTATACCGCGCACCATTTCGCAACTGAGTAACGATTTAGAACAAGATTTTGGCGAGAGAAACAAAGGGAATAGACCTTCAGTCTGAGACACGCTTTTGCGAGCTATGTAGTGTTTCATTTAATATGTGTTAAAAGTTGTGGCAAAGGTTGCGAACTTATTAATACTCTGATATGTATCAATGAACCGAGTGAACTCTTTGTACAGGTTCCAAAGGGAAAGAAGAAAAGTATGGAGCTTTCTGAGAGATGTAAACTTCCACTTTTGGTGCGCGAAGCAATGTCTGAGTTTATTGCTACTTTCATCTTAATGGTAAGTAATATCTTTTCTTTCTTTAGGAAACAATTTTACAAGAATACCAAACAACTTTAGCAAGTCAAATGTTGTTAAAATAGAGACCTCAGCGACGCTTGTCGACTATCGCCACCGTACCGTCGTCCAGAAACCGTCGTCGAAAAACAAGTTTCAGCGACGATAGCGATTTACGAAACGCACTACCAGTGATATTAGCGGTGGGAGCGACAGTAACGACAAATGTCGCTGTAAGCAACAAGGACGGCAACGCCGACGAAGACAGCAGAGAACGTTGGAATGCCGGTTTCGTTATGAAAGTTGCAGCGCGAGCTTGATAAGCTCAATTTTGAACTTCTTACGACTATGAGAACAACCCACGGAAAATTTTGTCGATCTTCATTTACTTTTAGAATTACTTTGTTTACAAAGCGTAAATCGGACAAAAGAGAAAGCAAACCTGTCATACGTGATCAAAATGGGAAAGCAAGAAGTGTGGTTTTTCTAAGCCGTCCTCGTCTACACGCTTTTTTTAATAAGAACCAGTAAATTTGGTGGAGGTTCATTGTTCTAAATTTTTTGGCGATTTGAGTCTCAAATTGTTCTTTAATTGTTCTTATTTCTATATGTGTTTAAATCGAAGAAAAACTAAGCCAAACAAGTGTTGCAATACATGTGTTAAAAAAACGAACTCACCGAGCCATTTTCCCCGAGACGATTTCTAGTCATTATAAACTGCCAAGCATTTCTTATTCATTCTGTATCGTTCAGTCGAAGATCGAAACTCAGCAGCGAACTTTAAAAAACAATTAGCTATGGAGCACGTGCGTCAGCTTGTTCTGATATTGTTCTCAAATTTTCGCCAATCAGAGCCTCGTTGTTCTTATAAAATTGTTGTTATAAAAAAAAGCGTGTATGTTGCCGTCCTTGTTGGTAAAGTTCCCTATTTCTTAAAAAGCCGGCTGCACTAATGTATCTTGGAAAATCTACGTTTCTAAATGAGAATTAAGAAGAGAGGGACAGAGAGAGAAAGAGAGAGAAAGTTTATTTTCAGAAAATGCCCTCTTTAGCTACTTGAAAACCGATTAATAGAGAAAAATGGCCAAAACTTCATAAAAGCGTTTGGTTAAAACTGTAGCAATTATTTAACGCTGCAGAGAATTCGTTATCTGTGGACGAGTTAGATCGCCTGACACAAAGCACACTTTGCGGAGATACATACACCTTTGCACTTATTGACGTATTACTCGTTATGTAAAAAAAAATTGAGAATCATTCTATAGATCTCTATTTTTGAAGTGTTGTTGTGAGCTAATCGCTTCAAACGTTTCTAAATTTATCTATTTTTTACTTTTTTTTTTTCAAAGATTAGTATTGTGCTCAGCATTAAACCGTTGTCACAGGCCTGGCAATGGCTCGTAATATTTGGGATGGCAGAGAAGGTTTTAGCGAGCGCCGCCGAAGGGGGTCCGGAGGCACGCTTGCTTCCCCAGGAAATTTCTTCAAACTGCACTCGCTGAAATACCAATTCTGCCGCACCTTCTGCCCTTCCCCGTCGCTCCACCGGCCTTACGTCAAACACCTCTTGAATGAGTTTTGTTTTGATTTTGGAGTCAGCGTCACTGAGTTGTTTGAGCAGCCTCGACAGGTGTGCTCAGTTGGGTAGACAAACGTGGTTTTGTATTATTGTGACCAACTGAATCTACAGGCTCTTTTCAAAACTCTTTCACTCTAAGGATCAACAAAACTCAATTTTTGGCTCGCCAGCATATAGAAAAAAAAATCCCTTGTTTCTTCCAATATTCGTGGTCACCTAGTTTCGAGGAAACTTGAAGGCCTAAAACGCCGGGACTTTAGCGCCACAATTTTGCAGAAGCATGGATAGAAAACTATTAAAGTTTCGTCGATTCTTGAAAACGCAACCCTCTTCAAACTTGTATACCATAGAGTTTGAGAGTCGTTATACATAACATTAACACATTACCATGGTACTATTTGTCTTTTATCATATCCAGGGCGAACAAGAAAAAATACGATGACAGCTCACTTATTGGGTGAAAAAGCTTATTTCTACCATGAAAATTAGGGCAATTTACAACGGTACCTAATCAGTTCTGTGGGTAGATTTTCAGAAATTAAACCATTAACTTGTATTTTCGCGAGTATCTAAAATCGCAAAAATTGTACAAATTACTACGAATAATACCAGCTGATTTCTTACCACGCAAAAGAAATTTTGATAAAGAAACAGTCAAACATATAGATCGAGTGAGACAGTGTTTTTGAAATGCTGTAAAAAAGAAACTTTTGCTGTTAAAATTATCTCGCCAGAAAATTAGAATTGTCGAAATCAACGCGCTTAGATAATTCCCGCTTAGTATTAGTAATATTAACGCAAACTTGTCAATTTAATTCGCGTTAATTTCATGACGCGCAAATTTTAGCGAATAAGGTAATTTATACTGTAAAACTAGGAACATAGCCACAAACGTAATAAACCTTCTTTTGATAATAACATGTGTTTCGTTTTTCTCTCTATGCATTAGGTCCTTGGAATAGGCTCGGTTGCACAGTATGTTCTGAGTAGGTCCCAGTTTGGTACTTTCTTCTCAGTCAACTTTGGCTGGGGCATGGGCGCGACGTTTGGTTGTTACTGGGGGCTTGGGGTATCAGGTGGGTTATAGCCAGTTACACACAGGGCTGGGTTGTTCAAACGCTGGTTCACTTTAACCCTGGTTTAAATCAAAATTCAATGATTAATTTCTCCATAATTGAATGAATAGACCTTGTTAAATGAGGAATAACGGTGAAAAAATTTCGTCAAAATCTTTTGTGGTTATCAAGATATTAACGTTTTTAATATGTTTTCAACTGATGACGTCACAAGTGATTCACGATAAATTTGCAATTTTTTTAAAATCTGCTGCCAACTCATCACTTTTGTTTATGAATTTGAGTCAAACTTGGACTGATTCAGCCCAACCTTGGCTTAGATACTTGCAAAGGTTATGGATTAGCAGCAGGTTTATAAAAAATGCAAATTTATCGGATCCGCCAGTGACGTTATCAGTTGAAAACATTAAATATTGTAATTTTTTTTTTCGGCGCGCGAGCGGGCAAGATGAAACGAATCCTGCAATCTGATTGGTTCCCTGAGCGGGCGGAATTTTACGATCTTGCCCGTGGACAAATAACAACAGCGACTTCGTGACAAGTAAAGATGACTAAACTCAAAAAGTTCTGATTTTTTTATTTAGTTTTGCAAGTCTTAGCTAATAAAGCGTTAACATTTGGAAACAGTTTTTGACATAATATCCGACGAATAAAGTTTTCACAGAGACAGTGAATTTTATTATCCTGCTGAACAAAGACAGTCTGAATATAGGCCTTTAAAAAGAAAAAAACTACCCGAAAACACGGGGAAAAAATAAACACGTTATTTGCCGTCCGGGAGGTCCGTATTGAGAAAAACAGTGCCCTCGGTCTAGGTATGGACCTCGGCCTTTGGCCTCGGTCATTACGCAAGACCTCTGGCACAGTTTTTCTCAATACGGACCTCCCGGCCGGCAAATAACATATATATCTCAAGCACTTTTTATTAAATATTTTGAAAAAGACTTTTTCAACGCTATTCCTCATTTAGCAAAGTCTATTCACTGAATAATAAAAAAAATGTCACTTCATATACACTTTAAGAGAAGGTTTACGGTCAGTTACAAAATACTGTTTAGGTTCTTATAAAAAAATCTTGTCATTTCCAAAATAAGAGAAGAAGTTAAAACAATGGTATTTTTAAGGAACCCAATTTTGTCAGGGGAGGTGGTGGGTGGCGGCAGATACCCCCTACCCCACCCCCCTCCACTTTTTAGAGCTCAATTTCTCAAAAGCTGATTTAGGGGTATTGGTTATTATTGTATTATGGACTCCTTTCTCCACAAGGAAGGCGTTGGTGCAAGTACTTTATCAATATCTATTTTATTGAACATGATATTTGAAATTCAGCCTTTTTGAAAAAAGGTGGTGGGTGGCGGCACATAATACTCCACCCCTTTAAATTGGTTCCTAAGAAGTACCATAGTTTTGACCTTTTCTCTAACAGCTCAAAACAGCCTCTGTAAGGTTGGAAACAATTTAACTCTGGGTTAGTGCTAATCAGCCTTTGAAAAACCGGGTTCAATTCAATTCAATTCAATTTATTTATTTAGTACCTTTTTACAATCTTTTTTTTTTACAATTTATACACAAACAGAAAATAATGTACTCAGCAAACTGCAATGACCAGAGGTTAACCTCGGCAGTTGGCTGAATATAATTTATTTAACTTATATAATCAAACAGTGTAGAGAGGAAAACGATTACTATAATAACTCATACAAAGGAAAAAGGAAACTAATAATAAGCAGAAATATAATGAGCGATGCAGTACATGTGCACACACAAAGAAAATATTTGAACTATTTATGTATCTACTTACATATTTTTGAAGAAAGAATATTACGAGAGTTATGGTTCTGGGTTTAGAGAGACTAGCATATTAAAACACACAACATATCTTTGAATTTGAAACTTGTAACTGAACTATTACTTTGTTTCACTTGGCTTGTTTCGTGTCGGATTTCGTAAAATCTTTGCAAGTAAATTAAAACAACAAGATTTAAATTGACGTTTCGGCATCCTTTCGATGCCATTATCAGGAATAGAGAATCTACAATGGTACCAAGTTAAGTATGGGATTAAACAATAGACTAATAATTGAAAGAACTTAATGCAAAAGAGAAAAGATTCGCTGTGTAAAAATTAACATACAAGATTCAAAAACTGATTCAAAAAGACTAGCTAAAAAATAATAAATGCCTAAAATAAATCGACTTGCTTTTCACGTTCAGTTCAGGACTCTGTTGCCTAATGAAGAGCATTTCTTTAGTTAGTCTTGAACATTTAACCAGAACCCTGAAATGGTTTAACAATTGAATGGTAAATCACATGGAATTTTTTTAGAATACATACAGATTTAATCGATAAATCAGTAACCGAGCACTATTTTTGTTCTCAATTTAACACTGCAGGCGCACATATGAATCCAGCGGTTACTCTGGCCTTTGCAGTGATTCGAAGATTACCGTGGAAAAAAGTTCCCGTATATTGGCTGGCACAGCTGTTTGGAGCTTTTGTTGCATCCGCCGTTTGCTACTTGGTGTATTACGGTACGAAGTTTCCTCGTTTTATTGTTAGTGTTCGTTGGTTAGAATTTACATCTTCTTAAAAATAATCCTGAAGTTTTTGCTTTAGCACTTAGAAGGAGCTCCTGTTAGAAGCTTTAAAGGCCCGTTTAAACGGATGCAACATCGCCCGACATTGTTGGACACAACCTTTTTATTTATTTATTTTACCAAAAACTACATATTTTAGAAGGAGTAGGTGGAACCATAGTGCGAAGCCTTCGCAGCTACAGGTCCCAAGTTCTATCCCCGGTGACTGAACGCCTGTTTCGTCTTCTTCTGATCAGTCTAGCTGTAGCTTTGAATACCCGTAAAACGCAGCACTGACAGAGGGACGGGGTAAATTAAGGGCGCATGGTCGGATTCCATTGATAACAGTATTCTCAGATAGCTGAGAAAACTACCAACGTCAAAAGCTTTGGCATTTTAGCGGCTGTGTAGAAAAATCCGTGTTCTTTCCACTTTGACCTTATTGTCCATCGAGTCAACGTTCCCAGTAATCTAACGGTTAAGAATTTTCATGCAGCCACTAAAACGGAAGGCTGTGGGTTCAATTCTGATTTGAAGCTAGACTTATTCTGAGCTTTTCTCTACACACAAAAATCTTTATATGCAAAATTTTTTTTTTCTTATAGACGCTCTCAACAACTTTGATGGTGGCACTCGCCAAATACTGGGTGAAAATGGTACAGCTGGAATCTGGGCAACTTACCCAAAGCCATTTCTTTCCATATGGAACGGATTTGTCGATCAGGTAGGTTTGATACATAATTTTATCTGGCAAAATCGAGGAAACACCTGTTTTTGTGATCGTTCTTTCCGACTGTTCAAAAAGAATTTGTTCTTGCCAGGACAAATTAAAGCGCACGCACATTCTTCTTTTCACCATTGGTCAAAAAGCTAAGGAATGCGCGCTCATAGTTCTTCCCACCATAAACTAACTTTCTTAGGCCTATTTCAGGCGCCGTATTTTTCATGTGTCGAATCTATTGAAATTAAATTCGACGTTGATACGGCAGTTGTTTCAGACGCCGAATTTAATTCAGTCGAACTAAAGATGTGTTGTTTCAGACGCCGTATTTTTCATGTGTCGAATCAAATAATTTTGACCATGACGGGGATCTGGGCGCTAGTCACGTCAAGTCACGCAAGCGAGACTAAACAAAATGTTTGTCAACAGGAAAAATGTTGAGCGTTTAATTCAAAAAAGAGCAATAATTTCTGCAAATCGCCAAAGAAGACTCTTTTTAGAAGCCGCAGTTGCATACATGGCAAGGCAGAAAAGAAAGGCGCTTTTGCTTGTCGTTCTCTGTAGTCTGTTGACGCTTGCACGACAACAAGATGTTGCAGTTGCTGGTCGTGATAGTCAAAATCATAACATTCTAAACTTTTTTGGCTGTTAAACTTATGCAAAGTCGAGATAGAAAAGTAATTAGTGTATAAAAACGAAAATAGCAAACTGGAAATATATTTTTTGACAACCGTCGTCGTAATCTCTCCAGTCGTCGTTGCTTATTAGCTTAAACTAACTTGCACGGTCGAGACCGTTAAAAAAAATCTAAAAAAGAATATTAACACCTGTATTGATAAATAGAGGGTTTTTATCGTACCTGGTGTATGCCTGGAACAATCCAATAATTATTTTGCTGCAACCACGCAGGCGTAAAGCAATAATTTCACATTATAATATGTTATAATAATTTATGTGTTTGATTCGACACATGAGAAATACGCCGCGTGAAACCGAGTCGAACGAATGCCGTATATACGGCAGCCAGTGCCGTATTTATTATTTCGCGCCGTATCTATTTCGACTGTCGTATATAATCGATTTCAGACGTCGTACATTTCATGTACATAATGGGAACAATAGATTCGACGCGTAAAAATACGGCGTCTGAAATAGGCCGTAGGCACGCAAGTATGCCTTTCCCGCCAAAAGTCATTAAATGAACGCGCGCGCGCGCATATCTCTTCCCGCCATAAACAACGCCAGAAATCGTTGCATGTAACGTTGTGCGAAGTAAAACCGATTCTACTCCTGCAAAACTGCAAGCAACGGTTTCACCGTAAGACTACACGAAGGGATTCAGCTGAGCGAAATGTTGCATGCAATGTTGCATCGTGTGCGGACCCGTACACAGGAATTTTTGCGGGAGAATGCAATCGAACCAGAAGATGCATATATGGACCAAACGTCTGCCGAAGGGGCGTGCTCTCCTGGGAAATTTGGAAAATTAGGTTGTCTGAGACTGAAATGTAAAACAGGCAGGCAAAATCGTGCAACTTCAAAAAAACCTGGATATTACTCAAAGTCTTCAAAATCAATTTAGAAAAACAAAGAAGGTGATCTTGCTTTTTCAAATAGTTAGTCAACAAAAAGGTGAACCATCGCCGCCTTTGGGAGGGCGAGGGGGGGGGGGTGTGAGCAAACCCATCGCACCCCCTCCCTAGCTATACCTTATGTGCAAGTTTAGAATCAACCGTGCATGGTTCAGTAAAAGCGTTAGTATCAAGGGTACTGGAAACGATGATGAAAATCAATAAAATTACACTTTGTACAAAGGTGGATACATTATTAACAAATCCCAGCGAGAAAAGATGTTACGTTATCATTGAATGTGGTGCGTGCCGCAAATTCACATTTAATAACGGTTTCGGATATTTTCCTTACTTTTAATAACGGTTTTTCAGTTACTGTGCTCACTTAGTGGGTGGCTCCTCCTAAATTGTTCTACA
>JAOBRD020706445.1:0-14485 GCA_027575215.2 Hydrozoanthus sils
TGTATATATAGTTCATAATATGTACAAGTAAAACAGAATAATTAAGATAAAATATGTCTAATGCATAACTTCTAGTTACGTATAGAATCATAAAAATTTATAAATAATTTATCAGGTCAGGTAGTCTAGAAAAACCATAGGAGCTTGATAAGCTAGGCAACCCTTTTGTAAATATAAATGTGATTTTTTTATTTTATTGGGTCAGGAAGGATACACACACAAGTAATACACACGCACACAGTACTTTAAATTAAGTTGAGTCGGTTTTGTTGAGAGCAGAAGTGTTATTTAACAACGCATACCTGTATTAGCAAATGAGCCTTTATCCACATCCGGCTTATTATAAAACCGATCAAAACAACGTCTTGATGACCATTCTGCAATGCAGAGAATTTCATCTATTGGTACTGATGCCACTTTTGCCTTGGATGTAACAGCTATTCTAATATTATGAGAAAACTTTGACACATAATCATAGTTGAACGAATCCATCGTGATCTTGTATTTCTGGAGACACGTTTATGAGGTCTTATATGACTTATGAACGTGTGTTTCATTTTTTCGGAGTGACTCTGTTCGCTTAATATACTCTTTCAAATGATATACTACACACTGGGCTTTGTCATGTGGGTACGCCTTAAGCACAACCGATGGCACCCGGTATCCTGGTGTACTCAAGCTGTCTCACATGGTCTAGTAAAGAAATTTCGCATGAGTTTTCTGTAACATTTATGAAACCAACATCCAACATAAGCAGGCTTTGCCCACGTTGTGCAGAAACAAGTCCAATTAGCATTAACAACTTAAGTGTCAAGGTCTTCAAATCTAACTCGTATATGTCATGTAACCCTGACAAATAATTTAGCATAATGTGCACATCCCATGTTGTTTGGTATTTCGAAACAGGAGGATTGTTCTTAAATATTCCTTTCATGAATCTTGCTACAAGAGGATGCGAGCCAGTAGCTTGGTTATTTTCCGGTACAACAAGTGTAGAGATTGTACTTCTTGCTGTATTTGAGGTACAATACCTAAGTCCTTTGTCAAACAGTGTGACTAAGAAGTCTAAAAATTTTCCAACAGGTGGGTCATACAGATCAATTTGTCGTTCACAACAAAAGGAAGACCGCAGCGTAATGTAGCGTTAGTACTGCTTTTGTGTAGTGTCAGCCCAGGACTGCATGATGATGTTGGTAGCTTTTTCTGAAATATTTCTCTGCCTAATGCTCTCCCTGAGACTTTGCAAGCCAGTAACTTGAGCTTTACCTCCAATGGGTGTGGGGCATTGGTGTGAGTCTGATAGAGCAGTTGTTTGGATACTGGTAGGGCACTTGTGTGATTGCCCGAGGTCACTGTTCCCCAGCCCCTGACGGAAGCATCAGTTGTGAGAATTAAGTCTGGTTGAGTATACCGGATTGGGGAAACTGCTGACCTAATGTTATCTATCCACCATTTGAACTTAGTATTGGATTCATACGATATTCTAACCTTTGCAACATAATTGATCTTGGAAATTTTCAATACTTTTACTTTATCTAACTCTAACTGACGAAAATGGAGTCTAACAAATTGTACACCTGGAAAACTTGATACGTGTGCTAATTCTCTGATAGTTTTGACAGAATGGTATAAACTTAAACAAGCTGACTTGACACGTTCTGCCTTAGCATTCGGGAGTCGAAATCCTGAGTGAGTATTAACGTGGATTTCTTGGGATAAACAACAAACCCCATATTAGTAAAGGTATCAACAGTATCCTTTTCATTTTGTTCTCAAGCACTGTGATTATACCCTACTAGAAAACTATCGTCAATGTGGCCCATGTTTATATGGCCTTTTGAATGTAAAAGAGAGTTTATGGGTTTTTAAAAGAACTTTGTAAACAAGCTTGGTGCACATTTAAATCCATTGGGCAGACACGTATATTGATAACACTTCCCCTCCCATTTAAACATGAGAAAACGCCTATGTTCTAAAGCAATGGCCACATAATAAAAAGCATTCTTTTAACCAACAGATGCCATAAATTATTTAGGACGCATCACCGTTAACGCTGTTTGGATATTTTCCACTTTAAAGAGCAGGTATACAACAAATTTGTTCAACCTCCGCAGATTTAAGATCATTCGATAACTCCCATCTTTTTTCGGTGTGGCAAAGACATTAGATTCAAACTTCAAACCTTGAGTCAGGGTTATGTGCTATCTCAATCACTCCTTCAATCAGAAGCTTGGATATTTCCTGACTAATAATCTCCCTTTCAGTAGTTGAGCACATAGTTTGTCTTGGTTCATCAACCTGCCTTGGGCCCTGAGTTATAAACTCAATGTGATAATGCTGTATTGCATCAAGGATAACTGAATTAGAAGTTATTGTCATCAATGTGTCATATCCTTCAGATGTTTAGAAAGATAATTTTCAAACAGTTCTACTGTAGGTTTAATACCTTCTGGACACAAGCGAGTGTATGGAGAATTCAGATCAGGCTTTATCAATTCTCGACTATTCTTGTTAAGTTTCTAGTTGGCATTTCCGAGTACTACAACACTATCCGTGACAAGAGTGGGCACATCACGTGTATTGCTTTCAGCCCATTTTGCAAAGTTAGCTCATCCTTGAAGGTGAAGTACTCTCTAATGAAGATCGGTACATTGTTCTTTGTCAATTGCCAACATTTCTTTCTTGTTAGCCTTAATTCTCTTAATGCAGCATCAGATTCTGTTGCGTTTTGAATCTTAGCCTGCGTGTCTTCCGAAATGGGTAGATAACTGTATGTTGATACTATCAATTTCTTTCTCCGTTTCTCCTCTGAGGCTGTCAATGCATATTTTCTCTTCTGCGTCGCTAGGTCTCACCCAGCGCGTTTGTCAAATGCGCGACTGGGTGCGTCCGCTAAAACCAGTTCAGAACCTCCTCTTTTGTAAGTCACAGTAAGGTCGAATTTCTGCAGGCGAAGGAGTATTTGTTGTAAACGTTTTGGCGCGCTGGTCAAGTTTTTCTTGTAAATGCTCTCAAGCGGCTTGTGCGTCCATATACAAACTGTTCTAACCTTTCAACACCGAAGACAATCGCCAGTAGTTCATTTTCGATCTGCGCGTAATTAGATTCTGCTGCTGTCATCAATCACGAGGCGTATGCGACCGGCTGCTCGTCTTGTAACATACACGCCCCTAAGCCTCTCTGGGACGCGTCACACTGTAGCTCTACTGGTTTCTTTGGATCGAAGTACTTGAGAGTGGGTGCTTCTGAGATTATCTGCTTGACCCCCAGAAAACTCTGGCCTTGCACTTCTTCGTCCCAGAAAAAATGATTCTCTTCCTTCAAAACGTCCCTCCTCGGTGCAGATACCTCTGATAGATTCGGTGCGAATCTCTGCAAGTAATTCACCATTCCCATCAGTCTCTTAACATCTTGCTTGCTCTCGGGTTTGGTCATTTCCTGGATGTCCTGGACCTTGGCAGGGTCTGGCTTCAGGCCGTCGTTTGATATGACGTGGCCTATAAAGGTGACTTCTGGAAGACGGAGTTTCATTTTGTCCTTGTTAAACTTTATTCCTTGGCGCGGCACCTTTCGAACAGGGTTTTCAGCTTCCTATCGTGGTCGCGAATTGCTTCTTCATGTGTTTCGCCAACACCGTAAACAAGGATTTCATCAAAAATTGGCATTACACCATCAAGACCCTCTAGTTCTTGGAATAGCCACCTCTGAAATTCTTCGGGAGCCGGAGAGATCCCGAAGGGTTTTCTGGTCCAGCGGAACCTGCCCCATGGTGTATCAAACGTGGTAAGGAAACTGCTTTCGTTATCGAGTTGGACATGCCAAAATCAGCCACGCTGAAAATCTTGGCATTCGCTAGTCGAGTAAGGAGATCATCAATAACAGGTATTGGTAGTGGTTTCTCATCAATGCCTTGTTTAAGGGCTTCGGGTCTATACACAGGCGTACTCTGCCATTGTTCTTCTTAACTACCACTAAAGAAGATAACCAATCGGTAGGGGAGTCTACGGGCCCTAAAATTCCTTTCCCCACTAGACGCTAGATTTCTTTTTAAGCTGTTTCTTAACTGCTTGGGGTACCTTTATTACGGGGAGAATGACAGGTTGATGGTACTGTCTATTTCAAGGTGTAACTTTCCCTCCCTCTATTTCAAGGTGTAACTTTCACCCGCGAAAATAACACTGAAGTCATCCACTAAATTTGTATTTTTGGCGTTGTTTGGGGTTACACCATTGGCTGATGTCATGTTATCTTTATTCACTGTCACAAGTCCAAACTGTTGGATAGCTTACACACCGAGTATTGGCAAGTGACCATCCGAGACAACAATAAACTCGGTAAACACAATCTGATCGTTCTTAGGGTTCAGTGTTTCAACCTTGACTCACCCTAAGGGTTTTGATTCTGACTGGTTAAACATAACAAGCATAGCTTCACCCTTTTGGAGGCGAGTGGCCTGGGAACCATGGAACGCTTTTTTATAAATATCTTCTGGCAAGATATTAACTGTTGATCCGGAGTCAAGTTGGAATTTAACTGTTTTATCTCGTAACTTCATTGCTGCAAATAATTTTTTCCGATTATTTTTAATGTTCAAGGAGCCCACAGTTTCAACCATGAATTAAGGATTAATTTCACGAGTGTTTTCAACTTTTTGCAAAATTGTCCGAGTCGCTTTGCGACGAGGGTAATTTGGAAAAAATTGAAAACACAAGTGAAATTAATCCTAAATTTTACGAGGAACCTTGTGATTACATGTTTATGACATCGAGGGCAAAATTCTTCATTCTCCGCGGTATCTCACGAGAAAGCGTTGCATAACTTAACTGAGTAATCTCAAGTTTCTTCGAAAGACGTACATGTAAAACCTTAACAGTCTCTGAAGTCATACAGAAATCTTCGGAACAGGTTTAAAATCGTTTTTAAGGCATTTTTATAAATTTTTGAAAAAATTCGGAAAATCTTCGGAGGTATTCGGAAACGTTTGGAAATCTTCGTAAATCTTCGGAAAATGTTTCTAAGGCATTTTTGAGACTTTTTGAAATTTTCGGAAAATCTTCGGAAATTTTCGGAAGTTTACCAGCGACCAATCAGCGCTTAGTAATTTTGCCCTGAATTAAGAAAAAATGCTCCCGCTGTTATCCAATCAGCTCAAAGTAATTTTGCCCTCTATGTTATAAGCAGTTCAATTCAACTCTTTCTCAATAACCTAGAGTCGTTTCTTGAGGGAGAAATTCAAACTGCTCTGCGTAGCTTCTTTTGTTCTGACACCATATAACGTCTCCCTATAGACCACAATGGCCAAGGAAAATCTCAAAGGGTTGTTTACCTCTTCCTTAGTTAACAGAACACAATAATCAACGCGTGTAACTCTGCGACCTGTGTTTTCCTGCCTTCTTCTCTAAGAGCATGCGGTCATCTCCTATCACATGATACTGTCACACAATATCTCTCACTGTCAGTATTCGTCGCGGGCTGTTATTTTACTAATCACTTCTGGGGATTCCAATCTGTAGAGCTCTCTTTTGACTTTGGGTATTTAAGGAAACGGGACCCTGCGGGGGCACTGAACTGCATAGGGTTCAGGTTTGTACGTCATTTATTAGGGCAACAAGATCAAGAGCTACACTACTTTCTCTTCCAAACAAGGAAGTTCCACGTTTCATGACATAAATGTCAGACTTGGTTGTCTTTTTTTCATTAGAAATTCAGCATTTGATGTACACTAGTATGGGTAGGAATTTTTTGCTAGGCAGCACATCCTTGTGAGCGAAACACTTACTATATATATCATCTGACATAATGTCTACATCAGCACCAGTGTCTACCTTGAAACTAATCTCAGTGTTGTCAACACAAACGTCAACTGTCCACTCTTTTGCATGGGCTTTGACTTTCTGCACAGCTCCCAGGAATGTGCAAGTTTCTGGCATTTCGTCACTGTGCAGTTCATAAACTTTTGATGATTTACAGACAGCTTGTAAGTGCCATTTCTTGCCGTAATTATTACGGATGTTTCTGATGGGACACAGTTCACGTTTTTGAAAGTCTTTACCACAAAAGTAACACTTCGTGTAAGACTGTTTGGACTTACCTTCTGTTGTGGTCGCACTATACCTTTTCTTTTGATCAAGCTTTGCTTTGCCTCGGTGTCGAAATTTATCTACTCTCTTCACAACTTTTTCATCCAGTAGTGTGTTGTCTTGCATTGCCTCCATAGGATATTTAGTAGCCTAAAATGAGCGCACTGTTTCCGAGCATTTCTCGAGTGCAAGTCCCTTTTTCCCTTTTAGGAGTCTTTGTCTTGTGGAGTTATCTTGAATTCCCACAATAATCCTGTTATAACTCCAGCCATAAAATTAGAGTAAAGCGAATTGCTGGAATTAGAGGCTTTGCATCATGGAATCATGCTCGTCACTGATCACTGTATAAAATCTTTAATGCACGTCCATTACAGTAACCGTCGAACTAGAACAAAACTAACAAAGACTATATAAGTTAAAAAGAAAATGCTACAAATTACGTTTCTAGAAAACTTAAAGGCTACGGAAATTAATCATAAAGTAACATACCAGTTAGTTAGCACTAATACCCTTCACTCTCGCAACTCTTGAACAAGTAACAGTCCTGTCTTGTATTCGCATAAGGGTGCACTCGACCTCCGCAATCGCAACGCAACTCAAAAAAACTCTCAACACAGACTAGTGTCAACTGCTTAAAAATTCACACAATAGCATAATAAAAATAAGGGTTTCTCACTTTGAGGCACATGACTGCCGCAACAACTGTCCTTTTAAGCGACGAGGCAAACTCTCCGTCCGAACGAGCAATTTTTGGACAAGGTCAGTAGCGCTCCGTAGAATTCATCTATACTCTTGTTACTTCCTTGTGTGCGTGTATTGAACACGTATCTTTCTTGTTTCTTTACTCAAACCTCAACAAAATTCGGTCATCTTGCTAAGCACGATATCAATATCATACTTACCTTCTTCGTGGTCGAATGACAGGCTGTTGTTCTTCTCCTCTTGAGATTGATCCTTTAGTTGAGATAGTATTTCATATTTTCTCAGATTTGTTCGAACATTTTCCTTCTTTGTTTCAACTAGCGTCATCTTTCAAGCTTAGCTTTTCAGGAAACAGTACGTGTTGCAAAATGTTTGGTGCCGGTGATGGGACCTGTTTATCCGGCATTTTATAAATCTTGATGTTTATTGTTAAACATGCAAGACTTCTGACACCAGATTGTGTTAGGATGGAAAAGGTAAACAGACGATTATGAGTGATGTAAACTTTAATGACCATGAAGTTGTCAACAATATAGCACAGGTTACCCAAGTACTTACATAACATACTACAATAACACAACATTGGGCACATCAATTGTTTGTTGTTTGAATTAAAATATTTAGCTCATGGCATTTTGTGCTGGTCAGGGTAGCTACAATAGGCTTTTCAAGAAAATCAGTCGAAGTTTACCCGGGCTGAACGTCGTGTTTATTACCCAGGCCAATCGGAACGCAATTTATATTGGGCGGGCTGCAAGCATAGCAAGCGTAAAAGCGCAGTCAGTGTTCAGTAAACTCAAAACTAACCTAACTTGGAAGCTGCGAACGATGAAAATCTATTCGGGGGGGGGGAGTGCAGCCCTTTCCTGCCGTTTCCGTCGGGCCTGGCACCAGAAGCTTGCAGAAGTAAGATCAAGGTGATGAGGCAAAAACTTTAACATTTTACTTAAACAATATGCAAAATTAAAATTAGTTTATACTGAAAGATAATATTACGAATAAGTAAAGTTTAAGCTATAATAATCATATGTCATTTCAGTTTAAGATCTGTGTTCCCAAGCGAGGTCAAACAATGTTTATACTTCTGGAAACAAAGTTTTCTAGTTTTTTTTACTTGGAAAATATCTAATTTTTTGAAACCGACATATTAGGTTTGTGTTAGTCGAGTGGACGCCACCAAAACACTTTCGTACAGTTCGTTGTAGTGCGCTGTGCAGTCAGGCCCAACCAAACGATTCGGGGTAGTTGATTCATACAGCGGGTTGATCAACAGTTCACTTATAGAGCTCCTCTTGTCCGACTCCATCCAGGTAGTTGCGCCTCTAATGGGAGTATCTGATTCCTCGTATATTGGATTAGTGACAATTTGCGAGATATCCAAGCCATTTGACTGCGCTGGAACACCGCTGTTTGAAATTGACGCTTGCGAACCACGAGCCTCACGCCCTGAGTTAATACTCGAGGTAAAAGACGTATTTTCCTCTGAAAAGTTACTGCCAACTTCGTGTAAAGGATTTATCCTAGTGTCATTTTTCTGTTTACGTCCATTCTCTCCAAAAATTTGAGGCCCAGCCGACTCGTAAAGGGGGTTAGAGTTCTCCCGTTGGTTATCTGCGAAAATGTCATAACCTAAGTTTTGCGCAGCTTCGATTGCATCGCTGTTAACCGTCAGAGGGAGT
Organism: Hydrozoanthus sils; assembly: GCA_027575215.2. Classification (NCBI taxonomy): domain Eukaryota; kingdom Metazoa; phylum Cnidaria; class Anthozoa; order Zoantharia; family Hydrozoanthidae; genus Hydrozoanthus; species Hydrozoanthus sils. The sequence continues at coordinate 8,462 of JAOBRD020706445.1, forward strand.
GTTCGGGCATAACCAGGGTTGCTCATCGAATTTTGTACGGCACTGCTAAATCTAGGTCCATTTTTGGTTAAAACTTTCATGGCAAGTTTTGAGGACACTTTATCATCATTTAAGGGAATAGCGATTGTGTGATTTGTATCATCGCTTTCCGGATTTCCTTTAGTACCTAAAAGAATCAGTAAACAATCAATTTCATGTAATTTGAGCTGTTGATAAAGCACCACTCTTCAAACACGAGGAAGCTTTGATTCTATTCGCAGCCAAACTTTCATTCAGTCAGGTTAAGCAAAAAAATGGTAAAGAAGTTGCTATTTTTAAACGGTAAGCTGACAGTCGGGGCCCTTCACGCTCTACAGATTAAGGGGGTAAATCAGTCAACGCAAACCACATATGTGGTTCTGTTATCGAGAACCTGTGTGGCTGATACGTCTGTTGCGCATTTTTCCCTTGGAGGATAAAATTAAACAGTATGCTTAAAGCTGCAAAGTAGAACCCTGCGCAGTGAAATCGACCATACAGTCAAACCTCTTTGTACGGACAATTTCTTACGTACCAACAGAGATTTTTTTGCATTTCCTCTAAAAAAACCTTTATGATACGGACCCTCTCTTATACGGACAACGGACACAAAATCTGGGTCCTTGAGAGCAAATAGAAACTTTTAACAAAGAGATTAAAATCTTCGGGGCCAGGTGTCGAAAATTTGCCGCATATACCATTTCCATTTGGTGGTTATGGTTGTGCTTCTAATAAGTCGTTCTTAAAAATAGTTTTGTTCCAAAATTTGTACAGTATGTGCAGAATATAACTGAGAAGTACAATAACAGTAATTAAATTAAGGCTGGACTTTAGTTCTGAACCCTCTAGCCTGTAAGTGGGTTTTCAAAGTAACGTTATCATAGTGACCTTTGTAATACGGACAGCTCCCTCGCAGGGACATTTTGCTGTCCCTTTGTTGTCTGCTTTAGAGAGGCTTGACTGTAACTGTACTGGGTCCTCACTCTACGGAATCGCATAAAAACACGATCCGCGTAACAACAGTTATCACATAAGAGTACAGAACACGCAGACAAGAACTTGATGCTTACCCCGATTCTCACCACGTTTATACATTTTCTTCCTAAAAATAATGAAAGAAATTTGGACTGGAATTAGTCAATCTTTATTACCTTAATTAAGGGCTGTCCAGGGAAAAGAAAACTGGCACCAAGAAAAGCCTAAAATAAGGCTCAATAAAGCTGGTTTGATAACATGTTTAGGTGCAACGTGTCTATACAGAAAACGCAAATGAAAACAGAAAACACTAAGTCTCCACCGATAAAACAAAACAGGTTTTAAACCCTCAAACAACATATTTCGTCTAAATGCCCCCTTATAGACATTTTTCATAAATGGCAGCGGTTTTGATATTCTTTTGTCTATATTCAAATTGGCCCGGTTAGCCTCGCTCTTGAGTTAAGGAAACAAAAGAATATGTTGCTCAAAGCGAGGCTAAACGGTCCAATTTAAATATAGACAAAAGAATATCAAAACCGCTGCCATTTTTGAGAAAGGTCTATAAGGTGCCATACACTAGGAGTAAGAACTGAATGGATGGAAGGATGTGTGAAAGTCTAGGTCGACCATCGCTAGCAACTTAAGAACAAGCGGAGTTGTACGAAACTACCTTGCTTCCGCCGCCGAAGAGTTTTTTGGAATTATCGTACGTCCGCTATTCGCCGTAACCATTGTTACTTTTTACGTCATGGATGACGTCACAAGTGCGTAGGCACGGGGGGTGCACGTGCATCGTGCATCCCACCCCCTATCCCACCCCCTCCCCCCTCCTCCCGCTATGCGAAAAGTTCCGCTCAGAAATGACTAATACACAAGAAAATTTTTAAAAAAGGAAAAGAGAAATAAATAAAAAAGAGTGCACTAAATCTCCTCCAAACGTATGCTAGAGCCTCCATGGGTCAAGATTGGTTCTTTTCCATATACACTATGCAGCTGATGTTGACCTAGACCAGGTGGTTGAGCTGTTTGCCCGCAAGCATCCGAAAGGTTGGAGTTTGACACGTCTTTAAAGACACCTGACTAATGAAATTACAGTTGGTGATAGCTCAGTTAAAACTTTGTTAATGCTTCTACAAGCGCAGATTTTTGGGGCCGGTCGGTCCGCAACTCCCCCCCTTATAATCGGAAAATGTAAAAACATGCGTTTTTGCAATCACTTATGAAAAAGACGGCGATAACTTCAATTTGCTTTTTTTGATGTAGGACATGACGTTTTTTCAATTGTGAATGAGAAACTGGATACCAGTGCTCATTAAACCGTTCTTAACGCTTGGCATGCTACCGTAATATTTATATAATACTTTTTAAAATAATCATGTTGTGAGTTCACAAATCAGGCTTTGTGAAACGCGAGTAGCCGCGAAGCCATAGAACTCGGTGGGCTTTAGTCCTACCAATAGTTTTGTCGAAGAGAACTAACAGCAATTGACGATGAAAAAAATCGAAAAAAATTTGTTTGGACTGATGGATATAAAGGCATTTTCGGTAATCTCAGAAGTTTCAAAATTTTCCAGGGGAGCATCGCTGTTTCCATTTCCTTTTTGTTCTTCGTGAATCACACAAAATGTCGATCCCACAACTCCTAGCGGCGCCAGCTCTGGACTACATGTTTATTCGCCGCGGTTTTATTTCCTAGTTCGCTGGTTTTCTTTTTCAAAAGTAGGCAGAACGATTTGTTTAACAGATTCTAGTGGCTTCCTTCGTTGCGAAAACCGATGAACTGATTTGGTATTTCATGATCGTATTCACACACGATAAAGTACAGCCACTTCCGATTCCTTTTTAAACATATCTAAACATTGTGGCCAATTTCTCGCATATTTTTAAATCTGTAAAGTTATTTGATCAAGTAAGGAACCACGGAAGGCTTCACTATTTCTAATATGAACGGGAATATAACACCAGCAGTATCAACATAATGACTTGAATTTCTTATAGCGCAACTGAGCTGAACTTATCAACCGCAAACTTCGATGAATTACAAACTATTTAACGCTTCCATCAGGGTTGTAAAAGGTGTGCATTTTACGTAGACGAAATGCTTGCAAATGAAAGCAAAAGCTCTTGTCAACTGGCGTTGGTCGTCGTCAAAGTCAAAACAACAAATATCTCAATTGCCATTCCAACATGACCAAAGCCTGCATGAGTAGCTGCAATTTCATGTATATAAGCAATAATCTTTTCTGTTTGAAAAAAGGGGGATTATCAAGTATTTTTGTCGTTTTATGGAAATGTCAAACTGTTTTCACAGAATAATATAAATTATAAACAAGTATTAGGCAGGTTGCTGTGCATGACTGTTATTTCCGGCGCAGCAGTTGCGTTGTTTGTTCACATTTTATATGGGAAAATACCAGCCTTTGTTACGAAGAAATGGAGGAAGTAACTTAAACTAAAGGCTTACCCCCTCCGTGTTCTGGCTGCGGCTTCTCCTTCTGCCAGCAACTGCTTCTTCCAAACGTATAAAAGCACAAGAATGATTATGACGACAAACATGACTGTACCAACAGCAACACCCGTTACCAGGCTCACGGACGAACCCGACTCTTTGTCATCCCGGGCCACTCTCCAGCCAGGTGCGACAGTAGTTGATAAATCTACTGCTGCAAAGAGAAACTTGGATATATTCAATGATTATTCAGACAGATCAAGATTATCCGTTACCAGGGATACGTCTTCTCGGTTCTTGTTTTACCTGTTTCCCTTATTGACTGGTCTGTTTAAGTACGTATCCATATCTTTTCCTGTCAATCAGCGATCTCAAAACGATACAATTTTTCAGTTCGTCTATGTAACGGCCTTACTAAACAACAAGGAATTAGTGTGCAAGCCCGAACTTGAGTCTGGCAAACCCATTTAATACCGAAATATTAAGAAATTGTATTCCAAGCAGAAAGTTACTAACCTTTCTCACAGTACTCTCCTCGGTAACCAGGGATGCATGCGCACGCTCCACTGACTAGATTGCATGTCGCGTTGTTCTGACACTTGCAGGTGCTGTTGCACAGTTCCCCATACCTCCCGGCCGGACAAACTACGGAGTTAAGACTAACTTAAGTCTAATATCATTAAAACAGAATCAACTGCTTAATATTGAACAGAATACTTTTTACAAAATGCTTTTTCAACTTAATTTTTATTGTGACTGGTTACCTTCATTGCATGTATTACCCATGTGGCCTGGCCTGCAGTAACACGAGCCGCCCACGTGATGACAAGACCCGGTCATATTAGGAGAAGGACAACTACAGGAGTCTTTACATTGGTAACCGTACAAGCCATCGCTACATCCTGAAACAGACAGGTACAGTTTAATAAGAAAAATTAGTATCTTTTGGTACTGTTTTCAAATTTAGCAGTTTTCTTCTCGGCTCGTCCTGGAACTTATTCAGGATGTCCAACAAATTCCTTTACCTAGCTAAAGTCGAAGTGAATTCAGAAAAACAACGAGCTGTTAAGGCCAAAGTGCCTTATAACGCTACGTAACGAGTGGAGCAAAGAAATATTGCATCAAGAAGATTTGTTCCAAAAAAAAAATGTAACTGGGAAAGACAAACACTGAACTTTCTACCTCATCCACTACGTTTACTGACATTCGCCACGTCAGACTAATGACTCTTACTTTGACTTTGGTATAACACTGGACTGGATTTAACCACCGTACGTACTTTTGTTACAGTCAGATCCAATCCATCCTTTCTTGCACTCGCACTCTCCAGTCTTGTGGTCACACTTGTCAGTTGCATCCAACTTACACTTGCATTCCTCAGCACAATTAACACCAAACATACCAGTAGGACAAACTTCGACAAAAAACATGCATTGCAACGCAGTAAACAACATTTTAAATCATTATTTGGTTTTACCAAGTAAAAACTATTATGTTGCTTAAACGGGAAAACAACCCGTTCTATGTTCTCCAGTTTAGGTGACGAGTGAGTCTATCAAAAAGGAAGCCACTTGAAATCAAGTCTTAGTTTTGGTTATTTTGTTCACGTTAACAAGCACGAGGACGTTTAAACTGCAGAAAAGGTACGAAAGAATTTTTTTCTTTAAACATACTCGCCAAAACAAACACTAATACCAATGTGAATATCAATACCTATTAGCAATATAACTAACATAAACATAAAACTCAAAACAACAGCTGATGCTATCGGCAATATTAGAACCTTTACCAATAACCATAGAACAACCAATGTTGGTACAGATAGCCGTAACAATACTAAATGCATGCGCCGCTACCAGTAACAACATTAATAGCAGTACTGACACAAACAACAGCAACGTTAATAATATTTTTACAACAAATAACAATGCAGATCCACATGATGCATATGCAAGTATCAGTGTCGGAAAAATAGCCTGCAAGGGTAATGGACGCCATACTTACAACTTGTACACTCCTTTCCGGCCCAGCCTGGCTGGCAATAACACTTGCCGTTGACGTGGTCACAGGAAACTGTATTGGTGTCGTAACACTGACAGAACAACTGACATCGCAGACCGTATGACCCTGGTTGGCATTCTGGGAAGATGCACGCAAAATATAAAACGAACTACACATTTTATACTCGTTTTCAATATTTCAGTTAATCTCATTTTAAAAATATTTTTTACTTTTCACTGGAAAAGTACGAAAATCAAAAAGAACCATGTAAAAATAAAAAAATAAAGATAACTTTTAAGAGCGACTTTGCAATAGGATTGACTACGGTGCGCAACTCAAGAAAATTTCAAAATTTTTTCAAAAACCACACTAAAACTAAGGCTTAGGGGCACTATTCATAAAAATATAATTTTAAGTTCGATCAGTCAAATATTTTTTCGCGAGACGACTTTTTCTTATCGAGGCCCGAAAGACCATAAAATCGCTCCAAAAATTGACCTTAAATCGGGCTCTATTTCGAACCCAATCAATTAGCTCACATCAAAATTTTAGCTTTGCAGATGTTTTCTAGTCTTTCT
>JAOBRD020706551.1:0-14484 GCA_027575215.2 Hydrozoanthus sils
CCCCCCCCCCCCCCCCCACATTTCAACATAAAGGCGATTGAGCTAAAACATGAGGTGAATTGTGTCAAAAGTATGTTTTTGTCAACAACTGTATCTGTTTTAGTTTTGGAATAGTGCTGTTTATAATGACAGAGGAACACAGAGGCACTTGTTGCTATCAAAACAAAATAAATTGTGTTTTGGTTTCCTTGCAAGTTGATTAAATATCTTGATACGTACCTGTTGCTTTCTTGGTAATGATTTGGGATGTTAGTTTCTCACAATTTTTGGATGATTTCTTCTCCTCTTTTGACTTGACAGACTTGCTACTCAGAGCAGAGTTAGTTTTAAGGGAATTTTCATCAACAAACTCAACCTTGACAACCTTTTCACTATCACAGTCTTTTCCATTCTTAGATGAGTCATTTCTGTCAGGAAGTTTAAAATGCAATTGTTGTTTGCAATAAAATTGGTGTAGGAGGGGTGGGAGGGTGAAAAAAATAACATGAAAAAAAGATGCTATAACAAAATTATTTTTTCATCCCATCTCCCTACTTTCTTTCTCCCATTTACAATCCCCCCTGATAGACCCTCTACCCCCCCTACTATTCCCTATTATATGCGTGCACAGATATCTAATTAATCTTTTATTCTTAGACCGTATCAGGACTTGACTTCTGGTCTCCTGCTTTATGGACCTGTACTATTTACTTGACCACAAAGTATTTGATGCAAGTTTAACCTCAGTGACAATTTTGTCATTATAACTTATTTGGTCCCAGTCTTCTAGTCTTCCTTATAAATGACTAATTTTGTATCCCAATTCAAGCCAGAACAAAAGAAATCGAAACCAGTTTAAAATTTTCAAAACGGTTTAAAAAAATCTAAACTAGAGGTTAAAATTAACTACACATGCTAACTGATTAGTTTGTAAGTTTTCATGATAACTTAAAATAATAATTATTAATGTTGTTTCTTTTAAAATGGAGGAAATTTTCAAACATGTTTTAAAAATTGTTAAGTTAGGTTGTGGGTTATTACAAACAAATTATGTTGCATTTCACTGAAAATTCCCTATCACTGAAGTTTTGTCAAAAAGCAGATTTGAGAAATTTAGAAGAAATTTCCTGGCAGGATTAAAAGCATTTACAGGTAATGAAAACTGATCACATGTTATATTCAAGCACCCTTAGTGTACATTAATTTCATTAAAAAACTGAAATAAGAGGCTGATGTATCGCACCTTAGGTCAACTAGCAGTTTCTCTCCAACACTCTTTTTCTCAGAGGTTGCTGTATTTCTCATTTTGTCAGTTTTCTTTTTTTTGTTGTCATCCACCATGATGACTGACTGAAGATTGGAAGCTGTTATACAAGTTTCAAAATCATCACTGTCTGAATTCTTTGATAATTTGTTTGGTTTCTTTTTTGGCTTGGTGATACTTGCTTCCTTTCCTTCTTTTTTGGCAGTACCAATCCTGTTCCTCTTGTTATGCACTGTTGCTTGGTCCTCGATTAATTCAGTAGAGGTATCCAAATTTTTTGTTGAAGTTCTTCGATCAGATCCACTTTCATTGGCTTTTACTCTTCCTTCCCTCTTTTTCCTCTTGTTGACATTTCTTTTATCTTTTTCCTTTCTGGTTTTTCCTGCTGACAACTTGTTTAACTTGTTTCCTTCCAATGGACCATCTAAAGGGCTGTCTACATCATCCTCTTCGGATTCACAATCACTTAAACCTCTCCACACATCATCCTCAAAACTATTATCTTTAATTTCTTTTTTACCCTCTTTGGTTTTCTTTGGAACCATTCTTATACTCAACTTAAATTCCTTTGACTTCTGTTTTAATGACTTTACTCCACTTTGCAGGTTTGAGGTTTGCAATTGTTTCTCTTCCTTTATGTTGACTGATACAAGTGAAGATTCAAATGAATCACATTCTTTGAATTCTTTTTTCTTCATCAACACTTCAAAGACACTGGGCCCACAACCTTTTAAAGGTTCTTCCTGCTGCTCAGTTCTATTTGAAATCTTACCATCTTCAGAAGAAGTAATTGTACCATGATCTTCCACTGAACTTTCATTAACTTTGTCCATCATGGGAATAACCTCGGATCTCTCCAATGCTTTGCATTCACTTTCATATTCCTGCTTTAATTTTTTTCCACTTTCTTTTTGTTCAGTAATGTCTTCATCAACACCATCTTTCCGAATTACTTCTGTACAATGCTTTCTTTCTTGTGTCCTTTTTTTGAAGCCTCTTTTTCTTCCTTTTTTTGAATAATTGGTATCACTGGTTTCAAAATCGGAGTCTGACAAATTCAGGTCTTTCAAAGACTTTTTGCTTGCAGACTTACAAGGCTTTGTAGAAGGCTTCCATTGCAAGAACCATTTGGCCAGTTTTTGTTTCTTTTCTGTCTCTGCATCTGACAAAAGATCTTTTTTTGATTCAGAATCAAAACCTGCTTCACAACTAACTTCTTTTGTATCTCTACTGTTTTGACTTCCTTTCAGTGACACTTTGTTCAATGCAAGTTCCACAGCTGTACAATTTTCCTCATCAGTTCCACAAACTGGATTAGTCTCAATATTCTTGCCAGTATCTTCATTCACATTTAATATACTATTTCTCAGCTCTGGTACAAACTTCTTTTTCTGAGAAGCATTATGAGTGCTGTTGCAGAATAGGTCTTCAACAGCTTCGCCATGTAAATCTAAAGTGTTGTCTTTTGATTGTTTCTTATAGTTTTCTTCTCTCTGCTGACTTCTTGAAACCCCTTCTTCCCCTGTAATGAAAAAACTTGCAATGGAAGTATTCTGCTTTTTATGGCATTTTGCTTCTTGATGAAAAAAATCAGAAATCAATGCTATAGTTTTGGGTTCCTTCTGTTGTGCATCTGTCTTGCTAACCTGAGGAGAAAGATACAGTTTATTTATATACTTTTTATTGTTTAACCTAAGAGTTAATTTACATGTGCGGAAGGGGAGTATGGGAACATTTGGTAGGGTAAAGGTGAATTGTCATTGAACATATATATCTATGCACAGGTAAAAGTTTGATATTAACACTCAGCCCCTGGGTGTATCAATAAGTTCAGTTTTGAAGCATTTAAAACAATTCTGCAGACAAACTAACAGATTTGCTGCCATCCTGGTGTGGGGTTTAATCTCTAACAAATTTTTATGATGTTTCCCACCTGTAGGGTTTCAAATAAGAGCAGGTGAACAGTAAATTTCACCACAACTTTTAACAAATAACTTCCATAACTTCACAGGTTTTTCAAGAGCAATTTTAAGGTTGGAAGTCAGATAATTTTATAGCTAAATTCCAAAATGGATGCAATTTGTAAACTGAAAAGTAAATGCTAAACCATATATTTGTTTGAGCTTTTTGGGTTTTTAGATTTGTCTGATTTCAATTGATTGGTCATCGTTGCACAAAAAATTAAAAGCACAGAGATATTGATATTAAGGATTGCTTGACTGAGCAAAATTAGCCAGGCCTTTCTATAACTAAAACTTTTTTAGCTGCTTTTAAAATGTTTAGCCCTACCCGTAAAAAGTTAACTGAAACCCTGAGCTGGGTTTTCCCAATTGTCTCAGAGTGGTGCATGCAAGAAAACCGATAGTTTTTTTTTTACAAAAGAAAAGGAAGGGGTACTGATGCCAGAATAGTATGTCACAGACTCACAGATGATGATCACGACAAATCGTAAAGGCTAGATATTGATGGCTTTTAACAAAGACATACATGTAAACCAGATTTATATGTTTGTTGTTTACCTTGAAGCTCAAATTGTAAAATTTGTGGGCACATCATGCTTTAGATCTTATACATGGGAAAACTTTGTGATATATTTGTTTCCAAGGTTGCATGGTTTACTGTGAATTCTCAAATCATTAACTGATGTGAATACACGCTAACCAAACAATTCAGTCATGAAATGTTATGCAACTTAAGGCTACATCGTGAATGAGAATCTAGTGTCTCCATACGAAGTAGTGTCTAAATTCCCTGCTCTGACCACACTTTGGCAGCTAATTATATCTAATTTATATCTATAACTTGATTACGTTTCGCTCTAATCTAATTATAAGACATCGAATTCAAAACACGATCAACGAAGAAAGAGTACAAAGTTTTTAAAAAACTTAACATAAAGAACAGAATATTTGATCTATTAGTGCGTCGGATGAAAGGGCATTTAGCCCGAGAAGTAACCTGCAATTATTGGGATATATATTCTAAAGAATACAATGAACACAAACTGACAAAGTTGTTATTACCTCTCTTGCTTCGGGAGTTGAGGTTCCTTTCCTTTCATCGTCGACGAAAGCCACAGGATCTCCCACCATTCTATCGCCAAACATCGGAAATGACTGAAACTTGCTTTTAAGCACACTCAGCCAAACTAAATCATGCTACTGCAGAACAGTAAACTGCCTACGAGTCTCAACAAGCTTTCTTTTCGAAGAAAATCTTTTGCGCGCGAATCCTTTATTTCTGAGCCCGCGGAAGTATTTGGTACCCAGATCTCGCGCAGTCCTGACGGCAAGTAAATAAACTGGGGTCCGAAAAAAATGGCAGAGGAAAAGGGCCAGAAAAGAAATATACCTTCCCTTGCCGCAAAATTGCGGAATAGATTTGTTAAAGTTACCTCAGGAACGAGTTCAAATACCGAATAACTCGCTGGTAGGGTTATGTTGCTTGTGAGGATGCCTCCAAAGTGCAAAGAAGACCCCAAGAAGTTACTAGCTCTTCGAAATCTACTGCAGAAGGGAGCTCCTATCAATTACCTTAATTCGCTGGATAAGATGTCGGCATTACACATTGCAAGCGTTAATGGTGACTACTTGGCTGCGAAAGAACTTGTTGATTTTGGAGCGGATGTGAATATAAAAGATGGAATTGAATCTACTCCGCTGCATTTGGCAGCTCTACATGGTCGAAAAAATATCATGTGTTTGCTTGTTGATAAAGGCGCAAATATTAACTGTCGGAACAGAATGGGTGAATCACCATTGCATCAAGCTGCAGTCCAGAGATGCCCAGATGTTATAAAAATTCTGCTTGACAGAAATGCTAATAGTGTTTTCGTTGCTAAGGATTCATCAGCTAAAAGAAAGTACTTTGGCCACGCCGTCCCATTTTCTTATGCTATTCGAGTCGGCAAACTAAAGTGTATTTTGGTTTTCCTACAATATGGTCAAACTCTCCATAACTTTGATAACTTTCTTTTTCTTCAGCTAGCACACGACAAGCGCATAAACTTAAAAGTTCTTGAGCTGTTTGTTGAAGCTGGCTTACAGCTCAAGGCCTTTAGAGAAAGAGCTGAAAGACACAAATTTAGACTGTGGCCTCAAGAATTTTGGGATTGGCTTAATAATCCATTACCATTACAAATAATCTGTCGACAAAAGATAAGAAGTCTCTTGGGTCAAAGCACATTGAGAGGAGCCAACAAACTACCTCTTCCTTCTGGTGTTATTAATAGATTGACCTACTTTTGGCCAGATTGTGAACCTTGTGTTAATTTATGTCCACAACACCAAAATCATAATACTTTGTGTATATATAATCACAGGCTACCCTGTCAATGCATAATATAGAAGATTAATTTAAAACCATTTAAAATTGGAGCTTCATTTTAGTTAGCTTTTCCCAAATAAGCCCCATCTCATGTAGTCTCCTTTGCAGCCGTTATTGGTGTCAATCTAGTCCAACGATCTCTAGGCCTGCCCCTCATGAACGAGGGACCAAGAGAGCCTGGCACTAGACCAACACCAATAATGGCTGCCACAGAGACTACATCGCATAGTGAACAAGACAAGAACATTTCTTAAGTAGCAAAGTTCTTTCTCAAGTCTCTGAGTCCCTGTGTTTATCCTCAGTTTTCACAGTGCTTAGCAGATGAGATTATTTTATCCCCTAGTTATCACACTTATCCATTGCAGGTAAGCCCCCAGCAGAAGCTGGTATCCATTTAAAAAGTTGAGTAAACTGCAAACAAGTCGGTTAAAATGCCTTGCTCAAGGACACAAAACAGTGGTCAGGCTGGAGCTCAATTTTACGAGCCAAACATGGCCACAGCAACACAGCTGATCACAGAGTTATACTGGTGTTGGGAGAGGCTCAGAGGGAAATTATTATTATACATTATGTGTGCCAAGAAATGAGTTTCCTAGGGTGTCCTGAAAGATGCTTTCCAAGTATTAAAATTTTTGAAAAAAAAGCAATGTTTTGAACATGTCAACCAAGTACCCAGGCTCTGGAGCCTGGATACTAAGTTGTATAAATTTTTCTCACTACAAATTACAAACACTGCAGTTCAATGGTAGTTAATGTGAATTTGAAGAGATACAAACCTGACCAGGTTTTTAGGCTAAGATCTGCAAACTAAAACAAAATTTTTGTTTAATTTGGTTTGGGGGGACTCAAACTCCCACCCCCTTACATTTCTATATTCAGTTCTCATAGAGATAGCTTCAAAAAAAACTTTTTCATTAGTCAAAGTCTAAATTTGTTTTAGTGATAAAATGCAATGATTGCAACTATACAAAACTTGCACAACTTGGCCCAGAGTCTATCATTGTTTTATAATGCTGTTAAACTCCTAATTCATTCAAAATAAGGTATATCTGGTAATGAGAACATGGGAATTGCTAAAAAAAAGCAAATACTTGAAAATAAAAAACAAATTTCTCCAAGCTTGTTCCATGGAAATTATAAGCCCTAGTTGAAAAAATTTTGGGTCTTTGGTAACATTTGGAAGTACCAGATTCAGTGGTTCAGATGGTGGATGGCACAAACTCCTGGGGGGGAGGTTAGGGGCAACTCCCAAAGGAATTTGAAAAACTTAACTCTAAGAGGCAGTTTTCTGTGTTCCTTGGGATTGAAATAATTAACTGGGGAGATCTCTTTTGAGAAGCTAAAACATGGTCCCGAAAAATGAAATATTTGTCATCGACTGTCAGTTTGCAATTGTACTAATAATGCCATTCATCTTATATGGTTAAGTGCTTAGAAATAAAGTTATGCTAGCTTGGAATATAGTTGTAGCTGTTGTAGTTGATTCCAAAACTACCTCTAAGCAGATGAATCCCATATCTCTAAAGAGCTGCTCTCTAGAGATCGTCTTCTTTGGATCTAATGGCAGAGTCATCATCATTTGGGCGTGAGCTACTGGGCATTACATGTCAAACAAACCAGACATTGGGTCCGGTATTCAGAGGTATTTCTTGTTTGAGGAAGAAAGAGTTAAAACATTTTAAAATACAACTTCCATGTTTCTTATTTTAAAAAGAATACTTTTAATTTACTGATTACAGTCTGACAAGATCTTTAATCCTTCAATTTAATAAAATCTGGGTTTTTTTACAATTATGTAACCTTTCACAAGATTTCTATAGATATCTACTTCAATTTGATTGTAATAAATAGGGCTTGTACCCAAAATATAAATGAGAATCAACATCAAATTAATACTTCTTATAACACATCCAGGTACAATAATTAATCTTCTTTAAAATTTCTTCACAAAAATGTTCATAGTTCTGTTTCAAATCAATCATTGTATCATAGCTAGTATTAAGGTACACAGCGTCTTGTTGCAGGTGTTAAGAACATATTGGTTGATGTATATTTCTTGCCAGTAACTTCCTGTTTCATGACATCCAGAGCCATGTGGAACCAAACAGACAAGGTTCACCAGGAACCAAGTACACTTGAAGAGTCTAATGTGACTTTTGATGAAGATCTCAATTCTCCCTACAGTACATTCCTTTCATCTTTTCAGAATCATTGGGAGAATTTAGCATTTCATACAAAAAGTCACTTACATGGTTTTCACAATGGGCTCTTCAATTGTTTTCTTTAGCTAACATCAAATACTCAATTGATCAGCCATAAACCCAAATAGTTGATCTTAATATGAATGAAATAATCTGTGATTTCAAGATAAGAAATATTTTTTTTGTTTTTTCTGAGGTTGCTTGGTTAAAGTTTTTGATTTGACTTCTTTATACCTACTCCAGAAGTATTTGATTTGACATAAATTGAGTTAAATAATTACAGATAAACTTCAAAGCTGTGTATAAGCTGTTGGAATTACAATAGAATGTTATACAAAAATCTATTGAACCTCCTCAACTGCCACACAGGAGATATGCCAGATGGACTTACAAAACAAAAAGTGTTCATAATACATACATTCTTTTGGCTATACAACTTGTCGTGATTAAAAATAGGATTTCAAGAAGATTTGTCATTATTTTGATTCTATTTATTTAGAGCTTTCTCCAAAGGCTACCAACAACAACTTGTGAAAACTTGTTGCTATTGATGGCTTTTGCAGAAAGGCAGAAATAATAATAATACAGAATTAAAAACTGTGACAAATATTTTTGTAATTTTAAATAAATAATAAATCAAAATAAAACTGGAATTACTATGAACAAAAAGATTGGTTACATACTTTTAAAATCTGACATATCTAAGGTTTATACTAAGCAGGTTTTGTTAAACTAGTTTATATATGATGCCAACATTCCCTATATTTCATATTCCCAAACTCTTGGGACTGTCTGTAAAACTTTGTAGTTTTCCACCATGTATCAAGGTTGTATTTTTCAAGAGCATCATAAAAATACTTCCAGTACAATACAGCCATACTATCAGTGTCCATAATTGGTCTATCATAATCAAGAGCTTCTTTCCTACTAGGACGGCATTTTGCACTCCATGGTTTGGGTGGGACACAGCAAGCAAAATGGTATGCCTTCATTGGTCGATATGCAATTCTCCTAACGTTATATGAATAATGAAGGTCAAACCAGCGATTACTTCCTGCATAATAATGATACAGCAACACTTGGTCATTTGGGCATTCATAATCTGATAATTGTTCCCAAAGCTTCATAATTTCAATATAGTCATTTGGGTCAGGTCGAAATACTAATAACCCTGCATTAAAACAAGGATCTAGAACACCTGGCCTAGCACAGGGGGATGCTGCAAAATCAGCTTCAGTGTCAAAGAGTTCATCAATATTTGTGAGGGGCATCATATCTGGATCAAGATAAACTACTTTAGAATACTGTGTGAAATTCCAGGCGTGGAATCTTGTATGTGTCCCAAGATACCCAGAGTGCGTTGGCTTTCTCCTTTTCTTAATCTCCATCCAGTCACAGTCCATAGCTTCAACAACATGAACAGTCCATCCAACTTTCATTAAAGCATTTCTAAAAGGTGGAGTAACGCCTTCTGTGACAAACGCTACCATTTCCTTCTGGCAGGAAAATGTTTGTAAAGCATAGCCCAACACTATAGCAGGCAAGACAAAGTCATCATTAACCATTGCAGTAAGCCAGGCAACATCTCTGCGAGGTTTAACAAATTTCTTACAGTACTGCTGCCCGAACTTCGATTCTATCTGGTGTAAGCGCCACTCCTTATCGGCTAGATGGTAGTCAGTTGATAGGTATCGTTCTCGGTTTCGTGCGATCTCGTTTATGATCATAACTGGATAGCGTCTCAGTTTCCAGAACACAAGCGGTTTCCACAGCCATACCAAATATAGTAAAACAAACAGCAACCCAAATGTCTTCAAACAAGTTTTGCTAAGCCTAAGGTTTTTAACCTGGAAACGCATACTGAATTTACGGAGGCTGTCACGCGTGATAATCGGTTGAGAAATCGAAACCTAAAGACCAAGTCAAGTTTCCGCATCCACTTTCCGTTGGTTTCTAATTTCCGTGAAGCATAATTTCGCCTGTGTAGTACCATTCATGTAAGACTTCAGTTTGAAACATCAAAGTAGTGTAACATGCCGTCCTGGGAGGATAAACATCTAAGCAGATTTCGAAGAATACATTTTTTAAAGACTACAGCAAGTCAACACTCCAGTTAGCCTACGAGCATGCCGTATTTTTCCTCTTTAGCTCTTCGTAGCCGGTGAACCGCGAGAGAACTGGGAATAGGACAAAAAGTACCGTGGAAGGGAGGAGGGGGGAGGGGATAGAGAGAAAAATAGGGACTTACAGACAAGCTATTGAAAAAACATCTGCCGCCCACTTGCCACGGCTACATTTAACGTTGAATTCGGCGAAATGGAAGGAAGAGTATTCATAGAAAATCTGTTTGCAGAACCGAAAAGAAAAATTGTTAGCAAAACCTTCTGCTGGCGTCTGTCAGATCTTCATCGGTTAAAATTTCCGTTCTGGGGCATACTTAAGAATTCCAGTTCCAAAACACGTATACACAAAACACAAAATACGTTGCGAGAAAGACAAAAAAAATTCAGAACGTGTTTGTACATTTGCTCCCTATAAAATCCACAGTGTAGCAGCTATAATATTATTTGTATAGAATGTTTGCAAAAATCCTTGTGTGAAGGAAATAAATATTGAAAACTGCCCGGACCGTAAAAGTCGCCGCATTCTTCGCCAAAACCAAAACCAATATAAAAGGCAAAAAAGTTCATTATATTAGGCAAAACAGAATTTACAGCACAGAGGATTGAGAGGGCATTAAAGCAACAGAAATTACCGTTGCGATGTTGGGAAGTGTTGTCCGCAAATTAATTCTTTGCGTACGCCAGATGATGAGCTAATTTTACGAATTGTAAGACACTTTTGCGAGAAGAAGTTGGACAAGGCAGCAAGTAGACAATTTAAACACATGCAATACTTAAAGGCCTGCTCTTGAAATTGCACTCTCTAAACATATCGCTAAAGATCAAGTTTGAAAACTACACAAATCATGTGAGAATGTGTGTTTCAAAAACACAGCACAGCATAGGAGTTACCTCTCTTATATTAAACAAGGTTGTTGGCATCGAAATTTACTCTAGAAGTACATGTGCTTTAACGAAATCCACTAAACAATAGATATCGATGATAAATAATTGCTGGTCAGGTATTCTGCAGTTGCTTCTGGATGGAGGTACAATTTCAAACTTCCCTTTGTAATGAAGTTCGACTGCTGATGTATCAAAATTGGTCCGCCACCAGCGACAAAACAATTACAACTGTCGACATGCGGTTTTGCTGGTCTTTCTCTAAAACAAACGCCCTATAGATCACACTTTTTCCTAATCCCATAGGAAGAACGGCAAATAAATCGAATCCGCCAAAAAATTTTCACATCGTTTCTCTGTTCTAGTTTTAAAACAACATTCGCCGTATCTCGAACGTGACTCAAGTTGACAGCACGCCGACCAATCAGATTACTCCGTTGCCTGGCGAACGGGCAGATTTTTTTTCAATAGCTTGTCTGTAGTCCCTATTTTTCTCCCTCTCCCTCCCCCTCCCCCCTTCCTCTATACTTTTTTGTCCTAGTCCCAGTTTTCTTGCATCCGCAATCTTGATTCACCGGTTTCGACGAACTAAAGAGGGAAAATAGGGACTGTTCGTAGTCTACACTCCAGCTAAAACGAGTAAACCGGCAGATGTTCAACCCCAGGTCTCCTCCAATCAAAGATTCCAACCTACAAGATAGACTGGGACGAGTGTGACCCGCTCTGTCAAAGCACAGGCACCCCAAGCTTGCAGCAAGTCTAAGAAAATGAAGACCGTTTCCTATACAAAGTCTTATAAATTTAGTCAAAATTTTAAAATCAAAAATATTAGAAATAAAGTTCACCTACCTTGAGTTCACCTTGTGTTTGTATCTTGTGTGTAATTTGGGCGCAATTGGAGGTGTTTTCGAGGCAGTTTTTGCGATCGCTGTTTCACTCGTATAGAAAAAGTAAAGGCTGACACAGGCTTCCCAATACGAACCTTAGTACGACCGACTTCATATACTTAGTGTTAGCTTATACGTAAGTAACACTGACCGTATAAGAGAATGTATGGGAAATTCTTTTGAATCTCTAAATACGAATAAATTACTACCTAGTTTGAAATAAACTTCACTTATCTCTTATGTGTTGTCCTCATGTGTTTTATTCCGGTTTTTGTGCCATTTTGAGGCCGTTTGGTACATATATTCGAAGACGTGTTGTTTCCACCACAGGCGAAAAGGAAGATTTCTTTTCTTTCAAAAAGAAAACTTCTTTAAAAAGAAGACTTCTTTTTTTTCAAAGAAGACTTCTTTTCTGTGAGGGAAACAACACGTCTTCGAATATATGTACCAAACGGCCTCAAAATGGCAGAAAAACCAGAACAAAACACACGAAGACAACACATAATAGATTATAAGTGAAATTCATTTCAAACTAGGTAGTAATTTTATCGTATTTAGAGATTCAAAAGAATTTCCCATACATTCTCTTTTACGGTCATTGTTGCTTACGTATAAGCTAACACTACGGTACATGACGTCGGTCGTACTAAGGTTCGTAGATGCATAAAAAAATCGAATTTTACGTTTGGGAAGCCTTTGGACCGTCCTACATATAACAGCAGTTGCAATATTTGCTGTACAGTATACTGCATGTGCAGTCATCGTGTCTGACGAAAAATTGTGCGCTTTATTTATTCGCTAAAGTAACTCAAGTCTGTGGATCACGACCACATTAGTCATTATTGTTGAAAACAAAGAAAATGCATAACAATGTTTTAACTTGATTTATCTCAATGAACATTAATAAGAAAAGATTTGTGTTGTACGGTACAATCAAGAATTGCTCCTAGAGTTCCTCAAGAATCAAAAATAAAAGTCTAATTCAGTCAGTCAATAGAGATTTCTGCTTATTACCACTGTGAAACATTTATGGCGATCTGATGCGGACTGACGGAGCTTTAGTTCTTTTAGTCGGCCTCGGCTATATTAATTTGAATATTGTGAATTCCAATGTGTACGGTGTTTATATCTGAAATTGCTCGTAAATTCTCTAGAAATTCAGACATCAAAAGTTTACCTCCGTCATTCGATGGGGAATATCTCTTAGGGACGTTGTGGGAAGTTTTATCGCGATATGATGCGAATTGACAGAGCCTTTGGGGTTTTTTCAAAAAAACGTCACCCCTAAACAACAACAACAAGAAGAAGATTAACAGCGTCTGGGGACCAGTTCCTGGTCCAAAAATCACGGTGGTGCAACCGAAAAGATCGCCAAGGTCAGCAACGGTCGTTTAGCGACCACGCAATTGACAAAATCCAATCCCGCCAGGGAACCGAGGTGTACAAACTTGCGAGCAAGAACATTTATACGCTCAAGGAAAGTTCTTTGTTCTCATCAATAAACGCACTGCTATTTTTTAAAAAATACTTATAGATGGTAGGTATGTATGTATAGAAAACAGATATTAGTTAGTAAGTATTTATGGAAGGCACGTATTTGGTGAAACAACTTCCATTAGTTTTCGATTTCGGATACAGTTTCGGAGTCTTTTCTCAGGGTCGTCAGAAGCGGGGGCACTCTCGTCATTCATAATTTCTATGTTAGAATAATTTATCACTGACTGCGCTTCCATGCGATTCCGGCAAAGAACGCAAGTTTGTGTACACCTGGGTAGCTACAACAATACTGCGAATGTTTTGGCGCGGTTCCAGTTAAACGGAAGTTTGTCGAAGAAGCAGTTCCCAGGCTTCTCTCGAAAAGGGCGATCTAGTCACTACCATTTATATTGTATTCAATTTTTAGAAATGTTTAAAAACCACACATAGAAATAAGAAATAACATTTTAAGAACACTTTGAAGCTCAAATCACCAAAAAAATTTAGAACAGTGTGCCGTGGATAAATTTATTGGTTCTTATAAAGCTGTTTCCAAAAGTGAAGTGCTCCGAGCTGAAAATTTGCTTTCATTTGTTTTGTTGTGCATGGTTACAAGGTTTCATGGTTTACAGGGTGTGCAACGACACGAGTTGTCTGTATGCGGAAGTACTGAAGGTGACCATTTTTGATGAGCGACGAGCCTAGAGGAAGACAACATGATTTTGCTTTTAAGAGTCTTTGACTTCAGAAGCTTCATTAGGCAATGGTTTTGGTTTCGTTGCCTCTCCGTGCGACTTATCAGTAGATTCAGTTTTCGAAAATCAAAGTAATTGATCGGATAAAAAGTAAACGACATCATCATTTCGAAGTATTTTAGATACAAGTCAACGAAACACAACACGAGTTTGCATACAGAGCTGACCTGATTTGATTCGGTTGGATCAGTTCGAAGCAAAAGTGAAATCCCAGTATGATAAGGTTTATGAATAATATAAACTAATTGCGATTTAGAGACGGCAACACGACAAAATATTGACGGCTAGTTAGGAGAAAATATATATTTCGTATTTATACGGGCGATTGCTCTGATGCTAAAAAATACTCAGACGATGGTGTGCGAGCTTTCCACTTTATTCGCGTTCCAGTCAAGGAGAGTCTGTTTTAAGAAAAATTTGGAATTGAATTCTGAATGAAAGTAAAGGTAAAAAACACCTTGAAATACAAATGGATGGGTAAAAAGTTGGATGGACAAATGGATAGATGGACGAATGTTTGGATAGCTGAATGGATGGATAAATGGTTAGATAGATAGACGGATAGACGAAAGTATGGATGGATGGATAATA
>JAOBRD020706659.1:0-14479 GCA_027575215.2 Hydrozoanthus sils
TTGTATATTTTGGGTTTTTTGGGGCGGTAAACCCCACCCAGGGGCCCCCCCCCCCCCCGACCAAATTTGCCCTGCAAATCATAAGTGCTATTGCCCTAAAACAGGTGGACAAAACGAGCGAAATTTTGTTGTTACTTACCTGTAAAATGCAGCTAAGAACCTGCTTTCTGTCTTCATACACTGAATAGTTGTCAAACCACGTAGAGTATCGCTAAAATGCGAATAGATCGGGCTACGACTTGCTGCCTCCAAACGCTTCACTTGACGAGATGTTCGCACGTAGTATGTAGCAAGGTAGAGAAACACTACCAGCAGTGGAACCGCTGCCACTAGTGCCCAGTACTGTAGCACAGCAACTATCAACACACTACCGAGACAATTCAAAGACGAAAAAAAAAACTTAAAACCCACTGTTGGTAGCTCAAGATCAGCATATCCTAAATCCTTTAAGAACCTGTGTAGTAAAAAAAGCTTCATATTAGATTAGAGTAATGATCATACCTAGAAAAATCCTTTTAAAATCTATTCTTCGTTGAAATTTCAACCCCTAGGGTGTCGGGCCCTGCTGCCCAAAGGCCGGTGAGCACCAAACCCAGGGCAAAATTGTCAACCTACAATTTTACAACTCTTACATCGTTGAGATGAAATCAACTGATCGTCATTGGAGTCTTGTTTCTTCACGGGAAAACTTTGAGTCGTAAGTATAACCTCGGTTATAGTATCCAAAGTAAAGAAAGAGGACTCGAATCCAATTTGCTTTACAAATATATTACCTGTTCTGTATGCGGCCAACTGGATTGGTGTCAAAGAACAACACTGGAGTGTGTAACAGCGCCTTAACCAAGTTGTCATGGAGACGCTCGTTGGAGTTAAGGTAGCTTTGATAGTGAGTTATACATGTCAAAATACACAGCACCACGTATGAAACAGTTAAAAAAGCGAAAAAGTAGATGTTTGAATGGTTTCGTTGTTCACCACCAGGCATGTCAGTCCAACGAGCCAGCCACCATTCACTAAACTTGAGTATCACTGGAAAGGTACAATGACAAAGGGTACATTAGAATTGTTATACTCTCAGGAACAGATCAAAAGCCCCCGGGAGGGGGGAGCAAGGGTTTTTCTACTAATGTTAGAGTACAGGTGTGCCACCCCAAGCTCAAAACCCCAGCCCTACCCCAGAACTGTGTATATTTAAAATTGATATCTTACCCAAGACCAAACTGGAGGAAGATACCCCACCCGAGACCTACCTAACAAAGCTTTCTAATGTCAGTTCTGTCATAAAACTTACTTCTTCAGTAAAATGGAAGGGTTTTGTTAATGTTATCGTAGCCTATCCCAGACTATAAGATACATCCTTCACTAATGAGATCACCTTACCCATCACTAATTAAATACCCTAACTCATCACTTATTAGGTACCCTAACTCGTCATTAATTAGATTTTCTAACCCATCACTAATTAGATACCCTAACCCATCACTAATTAGATTCCGAAACCCATCACTATTTAGATACCCTAACCCATTACTAATTAGATACCCTAACACACAATTAATAGGATACCCTTACCCATCACTAATTGGATCCCCTAACCCACCACTAATTGGATCCCCTAATTCAATACTAATTAGGTCCTTTTACCTACCTTATTATATGACAGTTCTTTGGTTACTATGATAATCTATCCAAGACGGTCAAAGCTCGAACAACATACCCGATAGCGGCACGTACCCATATGCCTTAAATCAGAAGAATCCCCCCTCGGGATCAATAGCTAGTGTTGTTTTTTTTGCTGGGTGGTTCGGCTAAAACGTAGGCTTTGTTCATTGTTCTTTGTTTTTAAATAGTTATTCAAGATTCCATTAAATGCAGATAAGCATTAAAAACTTGTAACGGTCCTACAACTCTGATCTTGACACAAGAAGTTTTTAGTGTACGAAACACTTATGAGTGTTATCTTATTAAATTCATTAGGATTTTCAAAATAGGCTTGAGGGGCTTAAGGAAAGTAGTACAGGTTTTGTATTGTTGCCCTGTATTAGTCCCTTGTTTCAAAAACATAAATTAAAGCCAATAAAAATTGCAAAAAAAATGTAATCAAACAACGTGTAACCAGGGTTTGATTCATACCTTGAGTAGCTAGAAAGACTATTGACGTAAACATTAATGTAAAAATCGAGTTTCCAGTTCTGAAATATCTGCAGTAGGTATTCAGGGCTACAGTTCCTGTTTGACATGTCTCCTCCGCTCTTTCAAGTCCTTTGGATGATCTCCCTTTATCAGATGGAAGATTGGAACTCCATTCTTTTGAAGCACTTATTTTCATCTCTACTGGAGAATCTGTAGAAGGTTTTATGACAGTTGAGAAATCGATGCCAACTTTTTGAATTTCCTCAAAACTTCCTTCCGATATCTTTCTTCCATCTTTAAGGAGGATGATACGATCAATACTCCGGAGATAGCTGAGATGATGGGTCACCAGAACAACTAAACGAGATCTTAGCAAACCTCTGACACAATGCTTATACAACAGTTTTCCGACCTCGATGTCCAGTGCACTAAATGGATCATCTAGTAGGTAGATATCAGCATTGAAGTAAACTACACGGGCTAAACTAACACGTGCTTTCTGACCTCCACTTAAAATTGTTCCATTCTCTCCAATTAAAGTAGAGTCTCCACTTGGAAACGTGCTTAAATCAGCTGTCAGTTGACACGCCTCAATCGTGTCTCTGTATCGACTCTCATCGTACGTTAAACCAAACAGAATATTCTCCCGAATACTTCCAGTAAATATCCAGGGAATCTGCGAAGCGAAGACAACTTTTCCATGCTTAAAAATGTTGCCATCTGCAATTTTTGTTTCTCCCAAAATTGTTCTTAATAATGATGATTTGCCTGATCCAACTGGACCGGTAACGGCCAATACTTCACCATTGGAGTTTGAAAGATTCATGCTAATATTGGTGAGGCATGGGTTTGCACACACGTTATTCCAATAGCAAGTAACATTTTGCAGGCTGAGAAAAGGGTTCCGGTCCTTCAAAGCCTCTTTGCTTTTGTTTCTGAAGCTCAACAATATACAAGAGCCAATGTCATTGCGTTTGGTACTAGTTATGCTTCCAAAACTCTTTTTAGAGTTAATACAATTATCTATATTGCATAGCAGGGGTGTTTTCACCTCTCTTCTTTCGTAACTGCTTGAAGTAAAACACTCAGATGATTCTTTATAAACAAGCGTTTGCCCTTTTTCTTGGTGTGATAGAAACATCTGGATTTTCCTCAATGAAGCCATTCCTTGTAAAGTGTAAGACATCTGGAAGCCGAAATGTCCACAGAGCGAGTGCTTGATATTGCTATATAACACCATTGTGGTAAACACGTTCTGTGCTGTCAAGAGCTGGCCTTGAACTACGAGCCCCGTGTACAAGATAAGACTTAGAATAACCATGGATAGGAAATAAATAAGGATTATTAGTGCATGTAAAACGGATAACCAACGTATTGCCTTCATTTCTTTCCTAAAACAGAAACAAGAGAAAAGTTGTTGAGCCATACCTAACTCGCTACTGCTTTTTCTTTTAAATTGTAATTACTGGGAGTATGTTGGTTTCTTGTTTTACTAGATTTGGGTTTAGGACTCGCAAAAGTATCATAGAATACCAGTTCTGATTTCAACTACCTTTTTTAATAGTTTAGGACAATGTCAATAGAATTTCCTTAGTTCGTAGAATAATCATGCAGTATTCTCGCTTATGGACACTTGAGACAACTACCAGTTATTCTATAGTATTATCAGCTTCATAAATGAGTCGGAATATATATTGAATCAATTAACTCCTTAATTATTCTGTTCATGTCACCAATGTCAGCATCCAGGAAACAAACATAAGCGTAGTTTCCAACTACACAATCACCACTCCTTTACGCATGCGCTTGCGCGTTTTTTTTCATTTTTCACGCCTGTGGAAATTTTCTTATGTTTATGCTCGTATATATCTCACAAGTGTGAACCAAGCTTCATTTTCTAGAATAGTTTCGGCTAGGAAAAATATAAATGTTTGTACCTACTTTCTAAGGTTTTTGATCATTTGAGCTAATGGCAGCTCCCATGCGCACATCTTGACTGTGCGAATTCCGGTAAAAATCTCACTTGTCAGTCGTACTCGTCGATCAGTAAGTGAAGAAATCTTGAACTGCATGAAGCCGAGAATTTTTCCTTTGAGTAATAAAGAAGACATGTATTTGTTGCACTTTTAAAAGTTCTGCCTTATAGGGTTGTTGCAACCAAAAACAACAAATATATTGCGAAGGAATAAGTAAAATACAACTCGTGGTTACTTCAAACGGAGGAAATTTTTACCGTCTTCATTCTCTACAAGTTTTAACCTAAGCACTGAGCGTTCCTATAGCCTCTCGCGATTTAAAACTAATAGTATAAATGAGTACCAGTTCTGCTGGTTGCTAACCTGCGACAGATTAGTGTCCTGTCCAGGAGGAGCCAGGACTCTCATCCGCTTAACATTGCGGAAACCGGAGATAAGCGCCGGTCTAATGGGCCAGTAGGATTGAGAAAGGATTTAGCTTTAGCTAGTGCTTTTAGATTTTAGCTGTAAGGTTCTCTTGTTTTTTGAATTCTAGTTTTATAACTTATAATTGTTATAGTATACATGCTTTTAGAATTTAAATTCCCTTATATAGCTATAATAAAGTTTTAAACAAGTGATATGCAATTCCGCCTCACTCGACTGCAGTCTGTTCCAATAAAGTATCTATTTACCTTTCTGTTAGACCCAAACATGAATTTAGAAACTGAAAATTAATAACTATGTATTTAGTAAATAAAACCCTTCCGAGCAGGCTGGTATATCGGAGGATAATGTCATCGGCTGATAGATTGTCCGAAAAATGAACAGTTGTCCGAGAAGCGAAGCTTCGAGGGCAACCAAGAAATTCTGAGGAGAATCTATCAGCCAAGGAAATTATCCTACGATTTACCAGTGAGCAAAATAGGGGTTTATTTATTTTATAACTCTCCGAATACTTTTTTCTTTGAAGAAAGTTTGTGTACAATTGCAGCGATGAAAATTTCTCTCTTCTCCACATGCAAACTAATTGAGGTTTGATGGAATGTAAACTCTCAGTTTTAAGCTTAAAATATTTTACAGACTTTAGAGACTTGATAGGTTTAGTTTAGCTTGTTATAATTCTATTGAAACTGTTGTTTAGCGAAAGCGGACTCGCGGCTTTTTTTACCTTCAAACACGTTTACAGCGTACTTTGTCGTTCTTAAAAATCTTCGTTGTTAGACTCGGCGAAATGATTACTTTTCTTGTCTATCAATTTAAACTTGCTCAAAATTTGAAAAATAACGTTTGTTGTTTTAATAAAAAAAAAATGGCCGACAAAATCGCAGGGCAGTCATCAAATCGAAAGGGGTATATTCGCTAATAACCTACTTCCGATTTTGTACCACGTGATACGTTTTATCCAATGAAATTGCACGAAAATTATTATTTGGGTTATAAACAGGCATAAACTTCATGCATGAGGCAATTAAAACTAAACTACGTATAAACAAGCATTACAAAAGTTGTAATCAACAAATTAGAGTAAGTATTAGAGTCGAAGTTGTAAATCAAATTATTCATTTTCCTCATTTTCTTTTGAAATACCTGAAGCAGATAACGAGAAATGGAGCTGTTTCACTCTGTCTATACCATCAAAGAATCTGTAATGTGTTCTTTACTGTACTTAAGTCACTCCATTACGATAAATATCCTAAATATCCTAAATATCCTAAATATCTAAATGACCTTTTCAATATATATATAAGTAATTACTCTCTCAGAGGCACAAATATCTTAAAACTTTGTAAACCGATTAATACCACTTATGGACTCAACTGCATGCGTTCAGTATTTAGCATCTATAAAAAGTAGCTAAAACTTGGAACTCTATACCTGAAACTTCTTTTGCTACCTTTGAATCTAAAGTCTTATGCGTTGTAAATATTGCTTGTAGATTTGGCTAAAATTTATATTTTATATATGTATCTATTATTTATGTTAATTTGATTTTTATTTTTCTCGGAAATATTAACTTGAGTAATAGCTACAGCAAATTTGTGGTAAAATTAAGGTATGAATGTATATACATACAGAATTGCGTTGAACTAAAATATGTGGAACTCCAAACAACATGCACGAGACTAGCAGGGAAAGTTAATAATATCAAATTGTAAGCACCTTTAATAAAGATTGTATCCCTGAACAATAACAAGACGTATAACAAAACAAAATAAATGACATCAATATTTTTAGCTTAATTTAACACAAATAACTAAAGCTAATGTTAAAAATTCAAGAAAATTGATTATAAATGATATAATTACCTATTATACCAAGAATAGGAATAAATAACATCATGTATATACTGGCTACTATAGCCAGCCAGCCGATGAGTCTCCAAACCAGGTACGTCGTGATAACAAGTTCCAGTGGAGCCAGCCACAGATGGTGGAACGATCTGAAGAAGTTGTCAAACTTTCGAACATCGTTGGATATTAAGTTGATAACATGGCCTGTCGTTAGGTGTGCTGCGGACGCCTGGGTAAGCTTAAGCAGCTGTAAAAGAAATACACATACGTATACATGAAGAATGGTCCTCGGTTGAAGTCGCCTATGATATTAGGAACTAATCATTTAGAACTTAAGGAGCTGTGAAAGAAACACACACATATATCTGAAGAATGGACCTCAGTTGATACCGTACATGATATCACGAACTTGATGTAAAGCATATAGGGAGCTGCATTTGAAACAATCACATGCGTATAATGACCTCAGCTGAAGTTGTATACGATCTCGGGAACTTGATTTAAAGCTAGTTTAAGGGGCTGAGGAAGAAACACACGCACACATGAAGAGTTGATCTTAGTTGAAGTAGCATTGTCTAATATCAGGACTTTGATGTCACGTAAAGCCAAGTGTAAATACAGCACATAGAATTTTTGAGCTTTTGAGATCCGTTTTATCGAGTTTTCAAGGATCTGACTGTTAAACCAAATCTTAGATTTAACGACTGTCTGTAACTTTTGTAAAATTGTTTAGGAACTTTATGTTTCGTAAAATAGAGCTAACAGTTTAAACTTTTAATTAGGGTTACTGTCTGAAAAGGCTTCTGCATGTTAATTAACATTAACTGTCTAGTTAAGGAACTATATATTGAGTACAAGACAGTACATTACAGTTTTTTGTACGATATACTTCTCCGTATTTCGAGTTTTGTGATCCTTACTTTTCAAACTCATTAATTATTCATAAGTTGATGTCCCAATCAGCTTGTATCAACTGGGTCAGGTGCATGTATTTTGATACCCAATGAACATACCGATCAAAACACATTCGATTAGCTCAAAAACTGTTCAAGACACTGATCAAGAAACTTTAGTTTTAATAAGTCTTAATACTAAATACAGTATACATATAATACTTAATACTAAATACAGTATATTAATTGATGTAGTTCCCAGCAATTTCTTCTCCCAGAAAGTTGCTTCTTCTTGCTGGGTCACAAACTCCTTCTCCTCCTTCTTGCACTTAATATGAAGCCCTTCTCGAACGCTATCTTTCATCTCGGCATCTATCGAACGTCGGAACAGGACAAAGCTTAATTAGAAAAACAACACACGAAATTCAATTCCCAAAACAGTGCATTTTGAAATTCTGAAAAATGCGGTATGAAAGTTGTCACTTTACCTTTTGTCACTAGCGTCCAGAGGATTCAAAGCTTCGGATCCGTTTTTCTCCTCCAAATAGCGCTTAAAGGGCGCAAATCATACCATAAACAGTCTTCGGAGGGTATCTTCCACCAGACTTTTTAGCTACCTCCATCACCAATTTTGACAACCAATTAAGTTCAGCGACAGAGCGTCCATTTGGGCAATATCTGCGCTCAGAGCGGTAACCTTGTGTAAATCGTAGTCCTTGAAGAAACCACCACAATCTAATACCGGAACTTTAACCACTCTTAAAATCTGCCATTCGGCAAAAATGTTCACAGCCCACTTGTTTTTATCCTGAGTTGAAGCTGGAACGGCGTGCTTCACCAGAACATTTTCTTGAAAAGAGGTTTTAGGAACACGAAATCGTTCTGATCCGGACTCGAGCTCTATCACACGGCGTTACGTAAATCTACCAAAAAACCCGCCCGCATGGCCGCATATTAAATTTTTATTTCATTTACCACGAATAAGAAACAAACAATAGCCTATTGAGAATCGCCTTCTTATTACCTACTCTTTGGAAACAATTGTACTAAATTTTTACTCTAGTTTGAGAAGCCACATCAAAAACTCGCACTTCGTGTTTGATCACCCGTTCCAAACACTTCCAAAACAATAAAGCCCTCGGGACTTCATTATTTTCTCAGTGTTTGGAACGGGTGATCAAACACTCGTGCTCGTTTTTGATCTACTACGTCCAATACTGCCTAAAGTATAATAAGCAAATGCATAACACCATCATATACAAAAGTGAGTTCTGATCATTTTGTGCCAATTAAGCATTAAGTCTGTGCGGGGAATTAGACAATTCCAAGAAAGGGCTCTGCTCCTGCGTAGGGTGCATTTCTCGAACAACCTAACCGACATAAAACATGCCTAAAACTCATTTGGCTCTTCATAAAAGAGTATTCATCAGTGGAAGGGAGAAATCACGAAGGAAAAGTAAAAAAACATTAGACATTTATTTTTTCACACCTCAGTGACCAGTACATCTTTTAATGGACAAGACATCTATTTATTACCTAAACCTACGCGATGCATATGCACTTCGAATTTATAAACATATACAAAACCTTGACATATTAAGATATAAGATAATTTTTATAGACTTTATAAATCCAATAAACCTCACTTCAGCCTTCTTTTGTGTTTATTAGTGATAACTAATTTTGTTTAATTACTGAGACTGACCTTCTTGTGTATTAGTCCAGTTAAGGCGACACGCAGCCGCATTCCATACAATTTGCCCAAAAACTGGCCACGGTGGAGGGTGATTACGAATATATAAGTAACCAAACAAAGGATAGGAACGTAAATGAATTGAACTTTGCTGTCGTGTGCTCCAGTGTGTGTAACATTTTGGATCTTGTCCACTTGCGTACCATTCGGTTCGCCACCAAAATGTGTCCCGCTACCATTCTTTTCAAGCCCTGTAAGAACTATACCAATCAGTACAGCCTGAGCAATTCTTGACGCCGACTCAATTACTGCATATAATGCAGAACGTAGTAGTCCTTTCCGATAGCAGTGCCACACAGCTCGCCAGAGGCTTGGCTCCTGAGACAGTTGTCTGGATTCAAACTTCTCTTCTTGCCAGTGAGTTTCGAGTCTTGTGGCTTCGTGTTCGGCCTTGTTTTCTTCTTCGAGTTCACACAAATCACTGGTCTCGAGTTCTGATGTCGAATGAACACGCCGGTAGATTGGATTGAGCCAAGAGAACAACAACACGGACAAAAAACGTTTCGGTGGAACAGAAAGACTTGCTTTGGCTTCCATTGGCATCGTTTTTGTGAAATGCTTCAGTGGCTGTAAAGAATTATATATTAGCAGTTTTTCATAAAGGAAGTAATTAAATAATCCAGCCATTACATATATTGGAAAGCCTGAATGTTATACGTTAGAGCAGCTGCTAAAAGATTTTGTGGAACAAAAGAACAGTATTGTCTTGAAAAACGAAGTAGTTAGATTTCTTGCTAATTGCCTTGATCTTGCTGTAATATCGCGGACCACACGCACTTAGCACAATAGACTCCTCCACTGAGCCAATCAGTCGCGCATCACCAAATTGAACTGATGTTTTTCCTGCTATTAGACATTCCACATAGTCGAAGGTATTCTTTATTCTAAAGCTGTAAATAATTTTCACTAATCGGCAAAGGTTTGTAAACCAAACTTGGTTTATACAGTTTTAGTGACGTACAACACGAAACTCAACTAATCCTTAACCACAAAATAACAAAGTTGGTACAGTGTTGTGTTGTTTACTTGTTCAAACCATTAGCATTTTAAAGCAATTTTGCTGAAGCTTTTTATAGCTTACACTTGTAAGCAAGTGTGAGCGAGGAGACGAAAATTTTGTCATGGTACTCGAGTAACTCGACTCAGTCAACACGATGGCCTAATCAGTTAATTAGCAATTGTAGAAAAAAATCATTCAAAAAAGTTTAAGTACAATTTAAATAAGAATGGCATCGACTGACGAAAAACAATAATTTTTGACGTGATTGTACATCAACAAGAAAACAATATTTCGGGGAGTGTTTGTTAGTATCGTTGCGGATTTCGAAGAATTAAGCTGAGTGCGTCACGATAGAGAAAATGTCATGAACTGGATAGTTGGGTTCCGATGGGAAAATTAATTGCTACTATACGATTGATATCTTAAAAGCAAGCGCTTATTTTAACACGAGTTATTTGAAATAGTCGATTCAGATATATCATAACCAATTTAATCCCTCGATCTTTCTTCATTCTACTTGGGATTAACACGTACATTTACAAAGAATCAACTTCAACAAGTTAAATTATTAAAATTTTGCTTACTGTAGTCCGAATTCATTCGGAGAAGTTTACTTTCATGTCCTTCTTAAAATAATC
This sequence comes from Hydrozoanthus sils, assembly GCA_027575215.2. Classification (NCBI taxonomy): domain Eukaryota; kingdom Metazoa; phylum Cnidaria; class Anthozoa; order Zoantharia; family Hydrozoanthidae; genus Hydrozoanthus; species Hydrozoanthus sils. Next base: position 10,667 of record JAOBRD020706659.1, read on the forward strand.
AGATCACCAGTTGTTCGAAAGCCGATTAATTCTAAAACAGGATTTATTCTTAACAAAACCTATTGGTTATCATGAGAATTAACTCAGTATTAGAGCTAATCGCTTTTTGAACAACTGGTCTTTAAAATTCTTTTTTTCAATTCTCCGGTGCTGAAGAAACCTGTTCAAATTAAATCTTTTCTGACACAAAAGTCTTTTAAAAACAGTTTTTTTGAAGCTTTAATTTTCAAGACTTAATTAGAAGGTATACAAAAACATTTCTTCATAACAGTCGGAATGTAACTGACTGATATGAAGTAAATGTTTTGATAATTAAGTTTTGTTCAGGCTAAAGAAAGGTTTTATAAAGAGTACGAAAAAGAATGCAGACTGCCCTGCTTCAAAATATCTAGGGATTAGAAGCGGAACATTGAGTACAGTGAATGAAAACTGAGGATCAGTATGGAACATTTGCTTGAAAAATATACTGAATATTTCAATAAAGCGCACGACAAATGTAAAAGAATAAGGAATATTTTAAAAATAATCAGTAGGGAATGGAAACTTACCTCGGGAGAGTGCAGAGGAAAACGAAATTTTTGGAGCGAAATTTTTCCGCTTCTACCCCCGAAAATTTGGAAACTGATCTGTCGAAAATCAAAATGCGACACGTGTGCAAAATATATAAACACATAATGTTTTGAAATTTATTCAAACTTTGTTCGGAAAAAACTTTATAATCTAAAAGAGAGTCTCTTCTGCATAAGAATTCACTAATTCTGTTAAAGCGTGCTAGTTCTTTACTTCTGAGGGTGAAGTTATGATACCGGCAGGAAATTACCAGCTGGTTGTTATGGTTACTAGTGGAAATCTAGTGTTACTGAAGAATAACAGACTCACAGAACATTCTCACATACTTACAAAAAGCAGGAGAAACACTGACATTCGGAGTCAGCCAAACCATAAAATTCCGGTCCAAACCGGAGCAACTTTCATTGCTGTGACATTTTAGCCAAAATGATTACGCGATAGACTGTCCCATGTTAAAACAGTACAGGCTCTCTAATTAGATTTTTCTTTTGATCCACTTCACAAACCTATGAAGAAGAAGGGCGTCATATTTAAGGTTTAACACCAAATCAAATCACACTTGGTATTAATTCTAAATGCATAAACTGAAGATCTTCTCTTCAAATGTCAAGTCAGTATTATTATACGGACAAGACCTGGAGACTGAAAGCTACGTTGGTAAACAAGATCTAGATGTTTGTTAACAAACACTTGCGGTGCATTCTAGGCATTAGACGGAGAAATGAGGATTTATGACAACAAACTAGTTAAGAGCCCATAGAAACAGAGACAAAAAAGAGATCATGAACGCACACGTTCTGAGGAGAAAAGATGAAGCATCGCCAAAGTTGCACTAGAGTGGAATCCACAAGGGAAACGAAAGAGAGGGCGCCCCGCACAGAGTTGGAGGAGAACACGCATTGCAGGGCTGAAGCGAAAAAAATCACATAGATAGAATGCAAACGAACAGTAATGACCGGGACGAGGCGGAAAGCACTCAGTAGAAGACCTATGTTTCGGCTAGTAAAATGTACGAAGAGGCCAAAGAGAGAGAACACTCCCTTCTTCAGCTGTTGACACTTGATTCTTTCTACATGTAACAGGCAGCACAGCTGCAAAAACTGAACACTGGTGTTTATAAAATAATCTTGATTCATAATTTTCTTTAAGTTTAAAACAACTGTTCTTATACCTGAATAAAAATACTCCTGTAACTGCTTAAAGATTCAAGGAATGGTAATCCAAAGATCACGTGGCTCGATCGAAAGCCAGATAAGAGTATAGCATGCAGCTCTCGACAAAAGCACTGGCTATTTGTCAAAGAATGTAATAATTGTAATTTTGAGCACACCTTAAGATAAGATCCCGGATTCCCGCCCTCTCCTCCCCGTGAAGCGATATAATACAAGTGAGTATTTATCCTTGTAAATGTTTGTAATGGGCGGTTGACAGCATCAAACAAAACGTCAGCTGGTTACAAGGATGTACAAGGATCCTTGGTTCAGTTTTTCACAATACAATTGTTGCAAAGGCTCCTTGTCCATCTTTGTAACAAACCAAGGATCTTGTCCATCTTTGTAACAAACCAAGGATCTTGTACATCTTTGTAATAAACCAGGATCCTTGTACATCCTTGTAACAAACCAAGGACCCTTGAACATCCTTGTAACAAACCAAGACTCCTTGTACATTCTTGTAACAAACCGAGACACCTCGTACATACTTGTAACAAACCAAGGTGCCTTCGTCTTTGTAACAAACCAAGGATCCTTCTACATCCTTGTAACAAGTCTTAGCAAGCACATCTTTCAATTACTAGTTGACTAGTAACTGCCATCTTATTCTTTAATCGCTGAATAAATCCGAACTAAGTTTTAAAATAAGTAGTATTTTATTACAAATCAGCATTGTTTGTCTAACTATAAAGGTCTCAGTTTATATATGCATATATGGTCGGTTGTGCAGTGGCCGAGTTGTTAGCATGTTCGACTTATAATCAGGACTAGGTTGCGAGTTCGAGCCTCATTCAGACAACTGCGTTAAGTCCTTCATTAAGACACTTTACCTGACTTTGTTTCGTCCAACTCAGCTGTATAAATGAGTACCAGCTTCTGTTGGGGGCTAACTTGCGATGGGTTAGTGTTCTGTCCAGAGGGAATCAAAGGCTCTCATCCGCTTAACACAACGGAAACCGGAGATAAGCGCCGGCCTAATGGGCCACTGTATGACTTTAGCTTATTACATGGATGACAATGAGTATCATATATCCCATCACCAAAAATCCTTGTAATAATTCCTATTATATAATCGATATGTCTACTCTTGGTAGCCTGTATCCAGCCATATTTTTGTTTAATGATTTCATATTCCGAAATTGAAATCCTGCATGCACTGAAGCCTCGATGTTTACTGGAGGGCTAATCAACTTATCTAAGGGTTTTGTAAACGAAGTACCAGAGATTTGGATGACAAAGATTTTACACGATCAACTTCTTTTAATCAAAATTAACTTTACACCAAGCTGTTCAAATAAAGTAATTCTTTTATGTTCAGGTACAGGTTTATTAACAAAATGAACAGAATTGTTGTGTAAGACTGCAAACAATATTGCGCGGACTCACACCTCTTAACCGAAATAACCATGCCTAGTCGACAGCTGCATGCGTAGGTACATCTCTATGAAGGTTAAGTTTAACGCTCTTCGAATCCGAGTTACAACTTTTTGATATGATTGTTTTCAACTTGAGTTCTCCTGTCATGACTAAAAATTAGTCCCTTTTAACACTTCGGGAAAATATTGCATGTTGTGTACACGTATAACTCAGTTCTGTACTTTTAGAAGTCGCTAGATCATAAACATTTTCGAATTGCGCATACAAGTACATACATATATTTAGAAACTGATATCATAATGTAAACATCTGAACATTCCAGAATACAACAACTAACTAAATCAGTAATCAGTTTTGCTTTATTTCCCAAGATGTCACAGGTTAGCACGCGTTTGCTCAAAAGCAACTGCTGCCACAAACATTTGTTAATTTTTATACTTACAAGTTTCAAAACTAAAAAGCTTGTTTCTTTTATCATATCTGAGGTATTCGGAGAAACAAATGTACGATAAGTTTATTTACGATCCAATTAATAATGCTCCCCGAGGGCCTACGGTTTAACGTTTATATCCGAGAAGCCTGCAAGGGTCTTGCAGAGCCGTTGGAACGAAATTGATATTGGGGGAGGGGGGGGGGTTGCAAGCATAGTACA
>JAOBRD020706770.1:0-14478 GCA_027575215.2 Hydrozoanthus sils
GAAGTTAAAATCGCCCAAGACAATATCAGTGCTAGCACTTTGTTTTTTGTAAAGTAATAGAGCTGTTTTGCTACTAGATTTTGTTGAAAATATCAAACTTAAGTGCATTTATAGAACTGTAAAATGTTTTACCTAACATGCAAACTGTATTGTTTGAACAAACTGCTAAGCTGGAGTATTTGTCAACATTATCCTGTCTGTGAAGCTGAAAAGAATGAAGATTTGATTTAATTTCGCCATCAGGGGCACCAGGTTTGAGCTGTGTTTTAGTAAACAAGAGAACATCCGAGTTGAAAATAAAAAGAGGTCTGATATTTAGCAGGATCAAACATAAACAATTATTGTCACTGCCGCAAATATTGAGTTTCTGTTGTTTAAAGAGGGGTGTCCTTGTTCTATTAGCCTTTGACATTCTTCATGCATCCGATCGCGGATCTGCTCAAATATGTTTGCTTTCTATTTTTACAATGATATGAAGTCCAGCTGAAGAAGTTGCACGGCTAAGTGCTTCATTTGCTTGGCCATAATTAAAAAACCTTTGAATAAGTCAAAGCTGACGACAACATTCTGTAGTGTCAATCCTTGAACTTTGTGAGCCATAAGCCCATGCTAGTGTTATGGGGAACTGTACTCTGTATTTCAGGAGACGATGCTTTGTCTGTTCTTATCTTAATCTTTGCTAAAATTTGAATAATAAGCACAACTCTGTTCTCTGAGGCATATGAATCATTGGATTAGCTTATCATTATTTGACCCGCTTGTTTATCATCAAATTTTACGTACACTGTTGCTGGCTTGTTGGTAAATGGATTCAGAGAAATTGTAATTGCAGTACCAGTACCAATCTTACTATTATTATATAAGCCTGTCAGCTATGTCAACATTTGTTGTGAGCATTACTTTTGCACTTTCCTTATTAAATATTTCATAGTCTAAGCCACCTGTGGCTGAACGACCTTTTGCCAATGTTTCATGCTTCATATATCCTAATACATGCTAAATAAAACTGTAATGTGCTCGCTTACGTGGCAAGTCCATAGTTCAATGTCTGATTAATTATTAACATAACTTATTGTAACGTCTCTCCTTGTTAGAGAGATGATCATCATGGCTGTCTTATTCTGAAATCATACAGAATTGGTATGGTAGACAATTATCCTTTAAGTAAGCAGTAGCAAAAGGTCAAAACGAATGCGTTTGTTTACAAAGTTGTCTGCTTAGTTTCTTGGAGCATAGTTTAGAGTTACTCGCAGACAAAGTCATTCAAATAGGTAGGCGAGGTTCTCATCCTCTGTGGTCTAGGAGATGGCTGACGAGGTTCAGCTGCTTGGATGTCAACAGGTGTTATGGGTTTGACAGCAGCAGTGGGCTCGCCAGTACTCCCCTTCTCGACTGGGGGTTTGAGGCCGTGGTTCTCACTAAGGTTTGTTGGGCATACGCGCTCTTCCGGGAGCTCTTCTGTATTGAGGTTCTTTCACCCTCCACGTGATGCTGACGTCACGCGTTACGGTGATTGGCTGAACGGTTTTGGAAGGCAAAACAAAACCAAAACAAAATGGAGACAGATCGAAAGACGAGTAGTAATAGGGAAGGAAATGGTGATTTTATAGAAATAAAAGAGTGTCAGAGGGCTAAAAGCAACCACTGCACTTCAGGCCTTTACCATGACACAAATCGTTACTTTATTGAAGCAGTCGCCGTTGACAATAAAAAACGAGGAATTTCAAGTCGCTTCGAGAATCATCATATCAGAACTTCAAGGAAGGCCACATTCAAAATATCATGCTTAAGAATGGCTATGAAACCGTTATAATTTAATGTGATTGTCAGAAATGCGAAAGGATCGTGTTTTTAAAATCATAATGAGAATTAATGATAACACTGGTGAAATTCAGTTTTCAAAGTGTGGTTCTGTGGCTGGTCAAGGCCCACGAACTTCCTGTAAGCACATAGCCTCTGCTACGCACTTGAGAATTTCAGCAGGGTATTTCTTGACGAACCCGAACATTTAGCCTGTACTGATCTTCTTCAGAAATGGAATCAATCAAGAAAAAGGCACCTCTCTCCAGGCAAGGCCAATTTAAAACTCATGCCCTACCGGCCCAGGTAATAATCTAGAAGTTACTGCACAGACAGTAATTTAACAGTAAACATCGACAAGACTAAAGTATTAATTTTCAATAATAATGAAAAGAGAATGAACAATTACAAATTTCATTATTCAACGACCCAGTTAGAAAATGTTCCCTTTTTCAAATACCTAAGCCTAGTGTTTAGTGCTTTTGGAAATTTTAAGATTGCAAAACAGGATTGAAGAAATTAGCTCTCAGAGCATTATTTCAGCTTAAAGCGAGATTGGGTTCACATTATAAAACTAAACCAAAAATTACAATTAAACTGTTTGACTCATTGACAAAACCAATTCTGCTTTATGGCAGTGAGGTGTGGGGTGTTGATTGCAAAAGAAACGACAAAAGCGATATAACAGAATTGGTGCATACAAAATTTTGCAATATGCTACTTGGCACATCTAAAACAGCAGTCAACAACGCCTGCAGAGCAGAACTTTGGCGACTTCTTCTTTATCATAAAGCTGTTTTTAGAAGTGTAAAATATTGGAATAAAATAATAAGCAAGTTAGTACCTGAATTGGAATACCAAGTGTATGCCGAAAACATGAAAACAAACAAGCCACAAATCTGGAACAACAAAATGAAAACAATAATTGAACCACTATGTTACGGATACTTGTAGATCGAACAGGATTGCGCAAACTCTTATACAAGGTTTCTAGACGATTTTAAGCAGCGGCTGAAAAATATTGAAATGGAGCAGTGGTTAAGCAAGATATTTCTCGATCAGAGAAAAAATATCGATCAAAGCAACAAACTTAGAGTTTGTCGAACATTTAAGACAAAATATGAATACTATTTAGACGAAATCGTCAATGTTAAACACAGAACCAACTTCACAAAACTAAGAATTGGTAATCATTCCTTAGAAATGGAAAAAGGGGAGGCATCAAAGATCTTATGTAAAACTAAAAGATCGAGTATGCCAAACCTGCAAATTGGAGACTGACGATGAGGCACCTTTATTACGATGCCCAACATACCAAAATATCCGAGAAACTTTGTTCACGAAAATGAAGTTGAAAGATAATTTCGATGCAAATATGTTGTTCCAAGACATGCTCTTTCTCAAACTTATTAACCCAGCAAGGAAAAGCATGAGAGAAATAGCAAAAATTCGTATGAGATTGTTTTGACAAACGAACCCATGCTATTTCTGCCCGAGAAACAAACAACTAATTATAGAAATCGAAAGTTGAATTGTAACCGATGTACCTTTGTAGTAAAAGGACCCAATAAACATTTTCTTTTGTCTTGTCTCCTTCTCTCCCTCTCCTCTCCTTCTCCCTCTCAACCTCTCCCCCCCCCCTCTCTCTCTCTCTTGTCATGCTCATTATTGTCCACTTGTCGTGTGTGTTGCTTTAACATATAGAAAGGAGTTGATTTCAAGCTACTAAATGAAGGATACTGAGAGAAAAGAGTTTGCGTTCCAGCAACTATGACTTTTTAGAAATGTGCTTTAAAAAATGAAATGAAAAATATAGTTTTAAATATAATAAAAGTTTGGTTTCACTGTAAAATTATTGAAAAAAATTTTCACACAAGTGGCTGTTGGGTGATGTCCTCTTTGTGTATGGCCTTTTTTGGCGCTTTGTGTTTACTCAGGCAAACGGCTTCCTGTTTTCTCGTGCCGTAACCTTTTAAAAAAAAAGGCAGCTATTAAAGAAAATACTGAAAACAAACTTTGTTATAATTAAAAACTTCCTATACATTGCAAGAGCAGAGTGTGCTGCCAGCAACACTACTGAAAGTGACCTGTGCTTCTCAAGCTCCGTTAACAGCATTCCCTTTGCTTATGAATACCTCATCAAACGAACTTGCTTGCCCACTGCAGTGCCCTTGACTTGAAGTTGGTGGGTGAAAAAGGTAGCTTGGTTCAAGAGCATCATAAGTGCATCTGCAAGGACTTCAAATTCTCTCAAGACCTCTGCGAGTTCCTGAATACCAAGCATTTTCTTTTCGCAGGACTGGACTGAAGACATCTGTCAACAAAAGTACTATCACTTTTGTCATGCTTACCACAAACAAGGCAGTACAAATCACCTTGTATACTTTCCAAATGAAACAAATTTTCTTGACATTTCGATGAAATGAAAAACTTTATATATTTATGAAGACTTATAGATGACACCAAAAGGGAGAAGCAACAATAGGACACGAGGTCCCTTACAAAGATTGAAACTCCTATGGTCAGCAGAGACAACGGAGAAAACATTTACATTTTAGACGTGCGCAGGAAAACTAGCAAGGAAAACAACATTTCGTAAAAATTTGCAAATGAAAAAAGACAAGTCAATGATAACTGATTGCAAAAATAGTTCATAAGCGATGGGTAAATGAATCTAAATGTTTTGAAAAGCATAAGGTACAAAAAGTAGGAAGCGAGACACAAGCGGATAAAGAAATTCAGTTTTCTTCCTTTTTGTGATACTGTTAAAACTGTTTAGAAGGCTTTTCTTGTCCAAAATTTTTGATTTATAATATTATTCTGTTCCAAGGACTGTTTGAGTGGTTCTGAGCACATCTTTAGCTCCACTCACTCCAAACAATCAAACGATGTCAAATTTGTGACTGTCTTCCCACTGTCATCTTTGACATCTATAAACGTAAATTTAATTCTATATGAAACAATTGTTTTTACAATTAAGTTTTACTTTAATTATTTCTATTAATCTCTCTGACTATAAACACCCGATATGCTGAGTAAATAAACAAATGATTTCAAGAAACTCTCACAATTGTTTTAACATTTCGTTGCAACTGACCTGTAACGGGTACCCGATTATCCTGCACTTACACTGGTACTTTCACAGTCACTACCTCTAACATTGGCACTGAGATATGTAGGCCATCCTGCCCCAAACACATGGAGCTTAAATCAAATACCTAATCAAGAAGTTTCTTTCTTATCCCTAGTTTAAGTTGCAGTGTATCAGGAATTAGGTGGTCCAACTCAACATGTACCAAAGCTGGATACTTGACACCATATGATTTCTCATCTACACCTGCCAGCTTGCAACATTCGATGTACGTGCGGGAGATTGGCCAATCAGAAACTGCACAAAAAAATTATACTATCAATATAACTTATACTAGAACTACACACTCAAGTTGTCTGTTGGGTCTTCCAAACAAAGGAATACATAATAGTTATACAATATGCTGCCAGAATAAAATTTCAATTCTTACTTCACTTCTTCAAACAAACAAGTTCACAGTGGTACATAACTGAAAAATCCTTGATCTACTTCTTGCAGCACTTACACCATAGGCTATTTTGGCTGCTTGTTATATAATAAAAGATAATATACAGTACGAATGAATATTCAAAACATAGTATAATTATTATAACATACCAAACTATCTTGCAATTTGTTCCATTCAAGTCTAAACCATGTTTTTGAAGAGACTCCATCTCGTCAAATACAGTGCTTATATAGTACGAGAGCAGATCTTAGTCTTTTTTTCCTAATTAACAGACAAGTGAAAAACACCTAAATTTATAAATTTCTTCAACTAACAGGTTCTCACCATCATGCAAGGCAATGCAATACTCTTTTATCGGGACTCCGTTTTTCACATTGACACGTACAGAAGTTGGTCATGACACTTTTAAGGCTTTATTTTTTTTGTTTTCCGCCCATCTCCTGAGAACCGCAAGGCTAAACTTCCATTCTGAATCTCTCTTTCTATACAGTGCTTAAATTCTATATCTTGCATCAGATAGTTGATTATTTGTCTGTTCTTACACATCCCTGTAACAGTAACTACAAGAACTATTCTAATGAAATAAACGGCATCTTTCATCTTTTTCGACAAACTTTCTAACACTCTAAGTTCCAAGATTCCGATAGATACACTTTAAACACGAGGTTCCAGTATAAAAGGGGTGAGCCCAGGGGTTTCACACGTTCAGTTGCCAATCATCCCCTGTCAAGTTAACATCTATTAAAGGTCTTTGCTCTCTGCAAGCTGTGGCGCGCTTTTTGAATTGCATTTTATTTGCACTAAGACTAGTAGTTTTTAACAAAACTAAAGTGCTGCGAGTAATGACGTATGATATTGCGACACTGCAGGCGCCGTATGATATTGCAACACCGTAGGCGCTAAAATCATCCATTGCCCTCCCACTCACGGGATAGACTACTATCATGCGACACAGGGATCCCACAACGGACTGTAATAGTGTTGTTATAGTCATTCTATTATTAACTGTGACAAAATTTTTATAAAAAGTGCTTTATTTATGAAACTTAGCACAAATTTTCAGTAGCCACTGTTCTTTATTTATACAAATTTTCAAATTTTCAAATTTTTTGGTCAAAGGTCAAAGGTTTTAGAGCAATACTTGAAAAATTTTCCACTTTTGAGCTCAGGTGAGCAAATACGACAAAGCAAGTTAAGGCCTTTTTCTTCTCATTGTGGGCTTCAATCAAGTGCAATTCATTTTGCGAGACCTTTTCATTTTTGAGCTATTGTACGAATAAGTTGCTCTGGGTGAGAAAATACGACAAAATGAAACAATATATTAAATGAAGCCCACTAACAAAAAAAATCAAATAAACACCAAGTGTAGCAAAAGGTGCAAAAGATCATGCAAAAACAGAATTGAAAAATCTTTAGCGATTCCAAAAAATACCGCATATTTTCGTGTTGGTTTGCCTTCCGAGCCCTTCAATTACCATATTTTCGCCTACACATTCCTATACCTTGTCGTCCCTGTTTTATTGTAAGAACTTAGAGATTTAAAGGAATAAACTGAAACTTTGCACATAGTACCTTACACACTGTCATGCTAACATTATGTGTAAGTTTCAGCTTTTGGCAGCTAAGACAAAGCGAGTACAGTAGCTTTGTTCAAAATGTTGACCTTTCCCCCTTAAACATTGCCAGGGTTGCCAACACTGCCAAGTTGTTACCCCTAAAAAATGTTCCCCTATTCAAAAATTTTTCATAATGCATCTACACGTAGCATTTGTGTATCAAAAGATATTGGAAAAAACTGCATCAAAAAAAAACCTGAAATGATAGCTTGTTTTGTTGCTACTAAATTATCCTAGGGTGTGAAATTGTGGGTTGTCGTATTCACCCACCCTATCAAAATGTTCTCACCGTAACGCTTCAACTGAATTACGCGAAACTTCTTAAACATAATACGCTATGCATGCCTAGGGCGTTAACAGTTAAAAGGAATACTCTATTGTTTGGCAAAATCTAGCTGATTGGTTATTGCGCGTGCAACATTTAAAATCCCCATAAGAATCAACCCTGGGAATTCTTAAATCCCATTAAATAGACTAACCTGCAAAGTGTTTGGAAACTAAAATTTGCTAAATAATCTAAATTAAGGCATGACTGGAACTTAATCAAAAAGCTGAATTAGCTTTAGTTTCGCTCTAACTTCAAGCTACATTTCTAGGCTTGTTTGATTTTTTTTTTCACTGACCACACACACATAATAGGATAGCACTTCAAATTCAAATTAAATGATAGATTAGAGAGATTGAGTCGAACAAAAATAGTGCCCACACGAAATGCCGTAAGCAGAGTTTTGTCACAGGAAAAATGACTACCTCGAATTTTTGGCTATTGCGCAGGCCTGTATTATTAGTGCTGTTTTTTTTTTCTTTTTAGTCTAGTTTCTTCCAAAATACTGCTAAATTCTAAACTCACACTTCAATTGATCCAAGCCATTGACAGGGGCATGCTTGAAGTAGTTTGATTCACTTTTTGAAACATCCGATTCCTTTTAGTTCCACGAGACCCTTCTTCTGTTATTTGTCTACACGTGCTTATTCAACAATCTAACGAAGTTTCAGCACTTCGCCTTTTATAATGAGAAGGATAACATTAAGTATTACATAGTCAGTTGTCGTATTTGCTCACCAAACGCAAAACTTCCTTTTTAAAGCTTAACTTTAAACCAGTCAACCAGAAACGTTGTACACTGTACTGAATAGTCTATTGTTAACAAGGAAATAACTATGATGTAATCTAGTTGAACTGTTGACGTTACAGTCACGTGATCTACCAATCCTTGTATAATTGTAGGTAATTATGTTACTTATTTAGTCGAATAAAGCAGTAGCTTGAAGTGATACGCAAGTCTCGTTGTTTCTCTATGGTAGAAATATTTTAGTTGTGGTGAAGACATGACAATTGGTGATGAGGATCATTGCAGCTAAACTTATTAGATGTATGCAATCCTACGTTCCAGCAACAGAGGGCTGGAGTGCATATACCGAACTTTTCGAATACGTTTTGGCAAACGATATCAATGAAAAAAAAAGAAAAAAAGGTGGTCGCCACGTTTCTTACAACAGTATGATCAAAGACCTACAATCTGCTGCGTGACTTGGTTCAGCCAAAGAAACCATTAGAATTTAAATTTACCGAACTGGTTGCGACTCTCAATGGACACTAAACACCCAAACCTTTAGTGGTCGCTGAACGATTTCACTTCCATAAACGCGATCAGGAGGAGGGAGAGACAGTGGTTGACTTCGTGGCGGCGCTGAAAACGTCTGAGAGGTGTGAATTCAATGCATTTCTTGAGGAAGCGCTACAAGATAGGCTAGTGTATGGGCTGTGAGCAAGAACATTCAGAAACGACTCCTCACCGAAGATGGTCTAAAATAGGAAAAAGCTATTGACATTGCCACAGCGATGGAATTGCCGGAAAAGGAAGCGAATAATTTTCGCAATACTGAAGAGCAGGTTATTGCCCAAAGAACGTAAGCCCTGTTTTCGATGTCATGGACACCATGAACCCCAAACACGCAGATTTAAGAACAAGATCTGCCATTTATGCCAAAATCGGGGACACATTTCAAAAGTCTCTAAGAAGATAACTTCACACAATTCCAGAAGTTATGGTGGGAAAAACAGATCACAATCTGTTCAATATGTAAACGCCCAGAAGCAAGCGGTACGTCAGGAGGGTGTGTGAATTTGACATTTTCAATATTCGTCGAGACAGAACCGGCAATTATCATACCAAAGGGGATTAACGGCTTATCCATTCCACTGGAACTTGACACGGGCAAGTTTGAGCGTGATTTCGGAAGAGGTGTGGAGAGAACATTTCCCAAATGTCATACTACGACCATCAGAAGTGCGCCTACACAATTACACGGGCAAACAACTTTATGTGTTGGGACAGTCCGAAGTGGAAGTCAAATACGAAGGCCAAAATTGCACACTGCCTCTGCAAGTCATTCAAGGGAATAGGCCGACCCTCATGGGAAGACATTGGCTTAAAAGCATTAAATTGAACTGGGGAACAATTAAGAAAGTTTCAAGCGACCTTGATGACGTGCCTGCCAAGCACAAAGAGGTATTTAAAGATGAATTGGGTACTATGAGAGATGTTAAGGCTAAGCTTTACCTTAAGGAGGGGGGCTAAACCAAAGTTTTTCAAACCCTGCCCAGTTCCTCACGGGATGGGAGCATTAGAGAAAGATAGAGCATTAGATATTCTGAATATGCTTCACCTATAGTACCAGTCGTTAAGGCTGACAAACAAAGTTTACCTTTACTTAGTGGTAGACTCTCACCATCTCTCGAACGCAGAAAAAATCATTTGTATCACTTAGTGGGGGGAAGAAATTCAATAAGTAAGATTTGTCGCAAGCATATCAACAAATTTTGCTGGATGAAGAATCCAGAAATTATTGCACAATTAACACGCACAAGGTTATACAGACCAACCAGATTGCCTTTTGAAGTGGCCAGCTCTGTGGCCATATTTCAATCAAAGATAGAAACAGTTTTGCAGGGAATTCAAAACACATAGGGCTTAAATCTAATACCTAATTAAGAATTTCCCTCTTATCCCTAGTTTAAGGTGCAGTGTGTCAGGAATTAGGTGGTCCAACTCAGCATGTACCAAAGGTGGATACTTGACACCATGTGATTTCTCATCTACACCTGCCAGCTTGCAACATTCGATGTACGTGCTGGAGATTGGCCAATCAGAAACTGAAAAAAAAGTAATATTATCAATATAAGTTATATTAGAATTACACACTCAAGTTGTCTGTTGGGTCTTCCAAACAGAGGAATACATAATAGTTAAACAACATGTTGCCAGAATAAAATTTCAATTCTTACTTCACTTCTTCCAACAAACAAGTTCTATTCTAATCGATTTTTAAAAACGGAAATTCTTCTTTCTGTAAATAAGCTGATGAAACAATTAAATTTCCTGCTTTATGGACAATCTTTTTCGCGTGTATGTTACAGGTAAATGGCACAAGAAGGAATTTAATCACGTTCTTGCAGATAACTTCAGCCAGCTGTTATCGGACCTGGCGGCTTCAATTCCACACTCTGTGAAGGACGTCAGTCACTGGTGTGAACCAGTGTTTCATGAAAGCACCAGCGCGGATTTCGTACAAAGTTTTTGTACGAAATCAAGTCTGCTTCATGAAGATTTTGGTCTTGAATTGCCCATATTACCACCATGGCAAGATCAACGCCACATGCATCAAATGTGGTGTCAAGGCGCCTAACATTGTACGTTTCCTTTACCACCTTAAATACTAGGGATTTGATGGCCTTGATTTGATTAAGGGTGTATCACTGTTCCTCTGAAATATAATTAATATGCACAATGAGATTAAACAGGAATACGTTTTTCACAAAAAATTATGGGCAGCAAACACATTTTAAGATTGAAAAATTATAAACAAACAAAGAAGTACAAGATCCAAATTATGTTTTCAATCAACAATTTTTCCATTTTTTTCTTTTTTTTTTAACTTACTTACCCCACTCTTTCACAACCGGAGAGTTTGGCAAGCAGCATATGAGATTTGAGTTGAGAGTTTTAAGTATAGAAAACACCAGTCTGCAACTCTCACACTTTTAATCAGCTCTTCAGTTATGCTATCGCCGACCAAGAATAAGATGGTACGCTGGGCTCCCTTCTCTTTCATACATGACTAAACAATTCTGTTAGAATGCGCTTTACCAATTCACTGTCCTCATCAGAACCATGCATACCATAGTATGTCTACAGACTGAGGAAAGGGTTTCATTCGTGCTGTCAGAAAACTTGTTGAGGTCTGATAACATTATCCTACATCTCTCCTGGATTGATTTTTTTTTTAGTTGGACCTAGAGACTAACTTTGATTTCAATAATGCTAGGGCTTGAACTGCAAGCGGCTACTATAGGGTTTCCTCTCCCGGCAAAAATCGATTTTCACACCGAGATCCGAGCCGTATAAATAATTTGCCTCTGGCTGGGAAAAACGGAAAAGCACTTCCTTTGAAACTGACGTTAACGTTTTTTGATAATAAGTTTCAAATTATACTTTCATACCGTGAATAAACTGTGTGATTTAGTCGACTAAAAAAAATCCTTAGAACACCTAAAATTAACAAACCGTAGCAGGTATATTCCTTAACCTCGCAAAATAGTGGTGTAAAGCTGCCATTTAGACGCTCTGTTAACGTGGTTAGCCATTGTAGATAGAACACAAGGCTGCCTGGCTTCAACATGTGTGAAGTCAGCACACTGGTCCATTCTTTATCACCCGCGCAGCTTCTGAATGCGAACTCAGTTTGTTCACTTGGTTCTTTATGAGTAGATAGCCTATGTTTTCTAACTGCTGTAGAAGTTTTGAATTTTTTTTCCGGGCAACGATTGTAGGAGGTGTAATAAAGCTTTGGCATTGTATCTTCACAAGTCGAGGAGAGAAAGCGTCAGTGCATAAAGGAATGAAGTATGGAGTTTAAAGGACACTGTTTTGTGTTTGCTTTTAAAAATGACAAAACTTCCGGCCGTCGTTCAGTAGTTGGGCATTTTAATCCTTTGTCAAACTGTGAAGGCTTTGCCCAGATAGTTGTTTGGGAGGTTATGGGCAATGAGTCGTGCTAATAATTACAGACCCAAATTAATACTTCTCATAACTTTTACGAGTACAAAAATCATTATTAGGGCGTCTGACTACGTGCAAGTTACAACTAAGTGCTTTTTAATTGGAAAAGATCACAAAGCTCATACATTACAACAGATTAGAGAGAGCTCAAAGAATAGTAAGATCCAAAAGAAAAAAGGCGGAGAAACCGAGGGAAAAAAAGGAAGATTGATGAAATCGAAAAAAGGCGAGCCGAAAGAAGCTCAAGAGCAGTTGGCCATGCCTTCAGACACAAAACGGTGCGTAGAAGCTCAAAAATCATCGCCAACTTCAGAAAATGCAAAGAAGTTAGCGGCAGAAAAATAACACTATTGTTGCCATGCCATCTATTTTCCCAGCGTGGAAAAAATTGGAGAAACCAAAAGAGCTCAGCAGGCACATGGTCAAGAGAGGTGAAAAGTTCTCATCTGGCACCTTTGGGGTGTGTTTCAGTGGCACGTTTGGCAGCTTAAAGGTCTGTATCAAAAACTTCGATGCCAGCCTGGAGAACACAAGGCAAAAATCCTTCAAAATCTCAGACACCCCAATCTTCCTCTTTTTATTAGGGTTTTAGAAAGTGCTACCTATTCCATGTCACCAAGTTTCACGGAGTGTCAGGGACTTCAATATCTCTTGCACAAGCTTATGCAAATGATCGCGATCTGAGATGCACAGTGCGTAACTCAAAAGTTTTGATATCGTTGTTCGTGGACCTCACAAACGCTCTGCTTTATAGTATTTTAGTTAATTTTATTTTGCCTTTTTTTCTATACATACATACATATACATATATACCTAATATTAATTAGGTGAGGAGTTCCCAGGAAACCAATAGGCTTTTATCGAAGGGAACTCCTATATATTACGAATTATAATGTAACAAAATATTTATGAACGGTTCATGCAAGTCATAGCTTTTCATTTTGTAAGCAAAAAGGATTTAAATTTTTGCGTGAAGGAATAAAAGTTATTTGGAGAAGTCAATGAGGCTGGGAGAGCTTTCCATAATTTAGGACCTTGAAATAAGACTGTAAATTGTTTAATGTTTGTTCGACATTTATGAGAACGAAGATGGAAGGCAGACCTCGTATTGTATTTATGTATTTGACTAGTTTTAAATAGTTCTAAAAAAATGGGTTTTGAAACTTATAAAATTTTCCAACATGAAAATAATTAATCTGATAAAAGCGGATCTGAATGAGCTAAATTAAATAATTCGATTTGGTTATAGCTCGCATAACTCGTTTCTGAAGAAGGTAAATACAGTTTAAGTTAGTACGATATGTATGTGTCCATACAATACCACAAGATAGATAAGGATAAAATAAAGTATAGTAGAGAGAGAGCAATAAAACCGCTAATCTTTGACACTTTTTTACAAATGTGATTGATATGGGTTTTCCAATTTAGGCTGCTATCTATCTAAACACCTCTTTAAAGATTTGATTAAAAAAATTTGCAGATCCGACGGAGTTTTCTTTTGTGTAGGTCTAAAGACAACATAGCTAGTCTTCTTAATATTTACCGATAGTTCGTTCGACTCCATCCAGTTGTCAATTTTGATAAATTCTTCATTTAGCACAGAAATAAGGTGGTCTGGATTATGATGTGAATAAGAAATGCTAGTATCGTCAGCAAACAAAAGTGAATCAGTCAGATTTGATGCATTTGGAAGGTCATTGATATAGAGGATAAAAAATAAAGGACCGAGAATAGATCCTTGTGGCACTCCACATTTAATTTGACACTTGGAGGAGGAAGTTTGATTATATTGGACAAATTGCAAACGTTCTGAGAAATAGCTTTTCACCCATTTAAGCGCTACACCACGAACGCCGTAGTGTTCAAGCTTATTAAATAATATTTCGTGATTCAGTGAATCAAAAGCTTTCGAGAGATCAAGAAAAACACCCACAGTAACCTTATTACAGTCAATGGATTCAGCTATTTTGTTAATTAAATTTGTTAATGAAAGTGTAGTGGAGTGATTCTTTCTGAAACCAAATTGGCAGCAGTACAGAATCTTCAGTCTTTCGATGAACTCTATAAATCGATTGTAGACAACTTTTTCAAAAACTTTGGAAAAAATTGATAAAAGTGATATTGGTCTATAATTTACAAAAAATGGATGTCTTCTGATTTAAAAACAGGAAGAACTTAGCTATTTTCAGTTTGTCTGGGAACTTTCCTTTGCTTAATGAAATATTTATGATTTCAGATAAAGGGTCCGCAATAATGTTTATAGAGTCCTTAATGACGGTCATGGCTATATTATCATAGCCAGGAGCCTTGCCGGTTTTAAATGAGTTACAAATGTTTCGCACCTCCTGATTTCTAGTCGGTTTAAGAATAATAGATTCGCTAATCATATCTGGTAAGGGAGCAGTCATTAATTACTGGGGGGGGGGGTATTTTTGCAAAACCTTGGGCCCAAAAATTTCG
>JAOBRD020706878.1:3275-31457 GCA_027575215.2 Hydrozoanthus sils
TTGAAGATTTTGTAACATGGTTCATACTGATTGATGAAAACAAGTTCCAGGAGTTTCCTGGGTAGCAACAATTTTTCCAGGAACCAACTCCAACCAAGTGTCTGAGCGGAAGTTATATGGGTTAAACTTTAATTTTAGATATTTTAAACTAGTTTGAAGATTGAAGCGCTTTAATGTTTGGTAACTACAGCTCCTGAAACTAAAACTACAACTATTGATGGCCAAAAAGCATCTAACACTGTAAAATTCCATAAAACAAGGTTGCAGCAAATGTTTTTTCTTAAAAGTTTCTCAATTTGTCCTCCATTATGCAATAACTCACTCATTAATTTTGCACAAAAATGAATTTGTAATC
This sequence comes from Hydrozoanthus sils, assembly GCA_027575215.2. NCBI lineage: Eukaryota > Metazoa > Cnidaria > Anthozoa > Zoantharia > Hydrozoanthidae > Hydrozoanthus > Hydrozoanthus sils. The sequence continues at coordinate 3,631 of JAOBRD020706878.1, forward strand.
AATATTAGTCAGGAAACTTTTACTTGTAAGACAAGATAATAGAAATTTAGGAAATGTAAAAAAAAGTATAAAAGAATAATGTACATTATCAACATGAAAGAAAGATAAAGGCCTTATTAGCATCATGTACCCAGCTATCTCTTTTTCATAGAGTGCTATTTCACAGTCATTTTCTTCATTGACATCCAAGTACTCCACCAGGCCATCATGCAGGAAGTCTTCAAAATTTCTGTTAAAAACCAAAATTATTAATGTTTAGTGCGCAGCTGGTAAGAGTATTCAGTTCTTAATCTAATTACCTGGTTCAAAATGAAAAATAGGCAAAGTTATTGTTAGTAACTACATGTACTGTAGCTGGAAGCTGATTCTGTTGAAGACAAATAAACCTGAAGCCAGAGAACCATTGTGTGCAAATATTATGCCTTTATTTTATCTTTTTCACCTCACATGTTCAACATTTAATCTACTCTTGTGATAAAAGATCAAAGTTGAACATTACAAACTTAAGTGAATTTACAAAACAAGTCTACAAGAATATCAAAACCAAACCCTTGCAAGTTTCAACTTGAACTTTCATTTCATTCTTTTCTTGAAAGAACAGTAGTCATTTATGTATGAGTTTTGAAGGTTTTTTGTAACAGTAACAGTTTTAGTAATTCAGTAATATTTTTTCTAATTAATTTCCAAATTCTTTTTCCTAACCTTAAAGTAGTACATAATAACAAAAATCAAAAACAGCCAAATTTATGCTGTTTAGCTTTCAAACTTTGTTTTAATTTAGCTTCACCTTAAAAAAACTGATAGCTTTTATCTTGTTCATATTAATTTTGTAATCACTGCAATTTAACTAAGATGCAAAGTAAATGGTAGGCACTCAAACTCAAACACTGGTCTGGCAGATGGCTCAGCATATTATAATCACAGTCAGTTCTAGTATTTGGTCAGGCAAAAAGGTACAAAAATCGCTTACTGGTGATTAAGGTCAGGACTAAAATATGGAATGCACTCAATGATTACAATCAAATAATTTATCTAGTTTTCAGCAATTCAAATAAAAAATTCAAAGTAAATACCTGAAAGAATACTTAGGTCTAGTTGTTTTGCAATATGACTCTAACTTGAAATGATTATTTTCAATAAAACTACAATAATTATTATTTACCTTATAGTAATATTTCTATTCTGACATTTCTTTTATTTTGTAATTTCCTCCAATATTTTTCCCTTTATTTACTATATTCTAACAAATAATTGTGTATTATTTCATAAGTGAATATGTGTGTAAGTATTGACTTGAAGTAACTGTTTTTTTGTAATCCAGTAGAATTAGTATGTACCTCTGCCTTTTTAACAAAATAATATCAAATGTACAACTGTCACCTACATATCCCATTTTGAGCTTCTCAGTTATGTGTTAGGGCTAGTACCATTGCTAAGTTCAGATGAATTATTACTAATACTCAGATTTAAAGTACAAGTGAGCCCTTTCAGCCCCAGCCAGTTTATCCATATCTAACTTCTCCTTACATAACTCATACATAATAAGTCATTTTGTAATGAGAAAATGAGAATTGATCAAACAAGGTAAGCTGCTGAAGATGAAAATCTAAACTCTCCCAAACTGACTACATAAAAAGTATAAATCCTAGTTGGGAGAATTTACTAACACAAAATGAAAAGATTAAAAATTGTTGCTGTTACTTTTTATAACCATCCAGAAAAGAGCTACTACCAAAACTGTTGAACAGTTTCCTACTTTGATCAACCTATTCATTTTGCTGCAATCTCCAAACTGTATGTATAAAATAGATAGGTTGAGCAAAGACATAGCATATAATATTACTACTAACAATGTCATAAATCTATGACTGTTCTAGCTTTCATCTCCAGTCATTTTAATATTTTAACTTTTAAAGTGAGAAATATGATTAACAATGGCACACAAGTAAGATTAAAAGCCAACAACCAGCACTTCAAGACAAATGAGGGTTTTATAGAGCCTTTTCACTTGACGTCATAGCGGCCATGTTGGAGCCCTTGAACATAAGAATTTTGATGATTTCTTTTGTTTAAGGCACCAACATGGCTGCTTCGTCTTTTGTCTTTGGCATCTCCAGGGAATGCGTGAAAAGGCTCAATCATAATGATTAACTACATTATAAGTATTAAAACAAAATGAATAATCATGCTAACTTAGAAAACATCCTGTAAAAAGTCTCCTGACCATCAATCAATTTTCTACTTTACACAACCCATTCACTTTGCTGTAACCACTAAAGAGATGACAGAAAATGAGTAGGCAGGGCAAAGAGAAAGCAACTCCATTAACAAAACAGCAATTCTTGTGATCACATAAAGTTTCACTGCCTCTACACTTGCTATCAATCTTTTGAAGCCACTACAGTGGCTGTACCTGAAGACTTGGGCTTGAGAACCACAATTTTATAATTGTGCAGGGATTCCAAGTACTGTAAATACCCCTTCTTTCTAATAAGCCCCCTGTCTAGAGCTTCAAATTTTTAATAAGCCCCCCTCTCTTTAACAAAGCCCTCCCCCTCCAAACATGATGATGGAGCTAAACATAAGGCATATAATGTCTAAAAAAATTAACATTTTTTGTCTATGGTACTATCTGTTTAAGTTTTTAAAAGTGTTGATGATGACGCTAGAGGAACACAGCATTACTAGATGCTATTAGTACTTCATAGTGTTTAAATCTTCTGTCTTTGGCTATCAAAAATTTTTAAAGTAACCATAACCTTTCTTTTTTTGTTTTCTTATCTTATAGTATAAGTATGTCTATTAAAATGAACGTGTCCAAAAAAAATTTTGATTTGAACAAAATGCAACCTTTTTACCAATCTTTAAAAACAATAAAATCACTGAAATGCCGAGTAAAGGTGACGTAAATTAAGGATGTGACGTCAATATGATGTAGATTAATGAACACTGCTCCTCGTACAGCCAAAACAGTGGAATGTTAAAATCCCGGAAAGATGTATTACAGCTTGATTTTCTTGATCTGTTTCTTTAAAAATTTACTCCTCCGACAAAATTATTTTTATTTTGATGTGAGGCATCGCAAACTCCTTAATCTATGTCATAGTGAGCCTGTCATTCTTGTGATCAGTGACAAGGGTTGACCAAATAAATGTAGAACTAAAAGCTTCGTAAAAAATTAGAGTTTTGTTCAAATCAAAAACTTTTTTGTAGATGTTCATTTTAGAATACGTACTTTCAGAAAAGCCAAGAAAAAAAGAAATGACTGTGGGTACTTTAAATAAGCCCCCCTCTCTAACAAGCCTGACCCATTTGGAAGTTCAAAAATAAATAAGCCCCCCTGGGAGTTTATTAGAGGGTGTTTATGGTAATATAAATAAATTCTGTACTTCGTAATTAAAACTTTCCCATCTGCTACAGCCACTAAAAGAGAAAACTCTCCACCAGTTACATTTACATATTGATAGTAGCTTTATGACTATTGAGCTTTATTGTCATTAAGCAATTTCTCGAACTTCTAAAGCCATTAAGCAGAGGTACTATAAGGTAGTTCTACAACTTCACACCCAGCCAATTCATAAGACTGCAGTAACTAAATAAACTGCAACCATGTGAATAAGCTAGAGAAAAGAGCAAGAATCCATCAATCAAAATGAATTGATACAAAGACTAAACTACTTTTAGAACTCTTTCAAAATAACACTTGGGATTGTCTGGAGAGCACTCAAAAATATATTTTTAAATCACCCCAATTCAGTTCTTGATCTAGATCTTTTCTCGTGTTCTCCCAACAATCGTACGTGTTTCCAACGAAGTATAGAAACACGAAAAATTATCTTCTAAAGCTTAAATAACTTATAACCTAAAATAGACTAGTTGTAGCTCAATTAATGAAAGGTAATAATTAAAAGTACTTATCATTAAATAAATATAATACACTAATTGTTTTTTTCATATAACTTATATCAAAAATTGATCTCAATTGTTTTGAATGAGTGGACATCCTTTAAACATTTGTAATTTTTCACAATTGTCCACTATTAAATTACAATTTATAATCATGACATGCAAGTAAGATTTGAAAGCGAGCAGCCAGCAGTCCAAGGCACATTTAGTACTTTATCAAAATACTTCATAAGTATACTAAAACAAAATGAAGAACTTTAATAACTTAACAAACATCCTGTTTAAAGTCACAATCAACTGAATGATTTTCCTCTTTCTACAACCACTTCACTTTGCTGTAATCACTAAAAAGATGACAGTAAAGGAATAGGCTGGGCAAAGAGAAAGTAACTGATCTCAAGATAGCATACAGAACCTCAATGCCTCTACTTGATTCTTGATTCATCTTCTGAAGCCACTAGATGGCTGTAGCTGAAGCCCTAAGACACACTAATAAAGTCTTCCTCTATACTATTGGGCTTTAGAACCATATAGTGCAGCAAAGTATTATATCAGATCAAAGTATTATTTTATATCAAAAGTGGCTACACTGTCAGCACAATTCTCCAGTTGTGAGCAACATTGCATGCAATGTTGTATCGTATAGCCAAGGCTTGGTTTCTGTTGTTTTCTTAACTCTAACTACTAATGGTTGTTTAGTTACTGTGCTCACTTAGTGGGTGGCTCCTCCTAAATTGTTCAACAATTTGGTAAAAGATTTAATGAAGCTGAAACCAATTGTGAAATTTTGCGCACAATTTGGGAATTCTGATGAACAGTAACTGGTTTAAAATAATACATGTTTTTAATTTTAGTAAAAGATAGATATTATGTTTGTAATTGTTTAAAATATCAGGAGAAAAAATTATGTGGTTTTGTCTGAACAACTAAAATGTACTGTGAAACCATGCATTTATAAGGAACATCTATACAGTCACAGTAATTTTACAATTTTGTACTCCATACTTGTAACATAGCCATTATGCTGCAGTCACTATAAAATCAACTGCTAAAAATACTGTTACAGTGGTGGCTAAGCAAAGAGAAAACTCCCCACCAGTTACATTTAATTGCTACACAATGTTTTTATAAGAATAAATTTTATAACAACACCCAGGCTGAGATTGTCAATAAATTAAGATCAAGATAAGAACAATCACCAAGTTGAAATTTTGATCAGACAATATTAAAAACTTATTGAATCCTTGAACACAGATGGAGATGTGAGCAAAAACCATGTGCATGCACTTTCAATAAAGCATTTGCAGAAGCCACAAATGTAATAAATGGCCCTAAATCTAATAAAGGTCCTAAATGTAATATATTTAGGGACTGCTATTACATTTGAGGCTTCAATGTTAGGCCCTAAGTGTAGTAACAGGTTTATTACATTTAGGACCAATGGTATATTACATTTAGGAACAAACTTCATTATATTTAGGACCAAACTTTATTACATTTATGACCTTTATTTCTTTAAGACAAATCTTGTATTACATTTAGGACCTTTATTATATTTAGGACCAAATTGGCATTACATTTGGGACCTTTGTTCATTTAGGACAAACATTTTATTACATTAAATAAAATCTTACAATAAAAAAGTGTGTTATTGTAGTTTTATGACTACAAAGCTTCAGCTTTATTAAGCGATTTCTCAAATTTCTGAAGCCAAGCCATTAAAGCAGTGTGTAGTATTATAAGGCAGTTCTGCATCTTCACACCCAGCCAATTCATTAGGCTGCAGTAAATAAATAAACTGCAACCGAGTGAATTGGCTAGAGTGAAGAGCCATGGTGTTACCTTCCTGAATATCAAGTTGATAGTTGCTAAAGTGTGGTATAAACGATTATTATCTATTTATATTAATTTATCCATCAAATATCAGTGAGAACAATTGTTGTTACAGCTTAAATAACTTGCTAGCAGTGTATTTTCAAAATAATCATATTCCTTTTTTTGAAGAATAATTTTTTTTCAGACTCAGGTTCAATATTCTTATATTTTTCGTGTTTTGAGGCAGAAAATATTCTTAGAAAACAGGTCAATAGAATAAAATTATGTCGGTAAGCATGGCATTGCCTTCCCAAGTATCCAGTTGATAGCATTTATACATTGTGCAATATTCTGGTAGTATGTACTGTACATTATATTTAAATTTTAGTGTAAACATATTTATATGTTGCACAAAATTATATTAACAAAATCTCAGTCTCAGCATTATTCTTAAAATATTCTTAAATTTTTGCCATTTTCAGCCTCGATATTCTTATAAAGTATATTCTTGTAAAAAAAAAGTAAATTGTAATTCGTCTTCGAAAACACACTGATATTTAAGGTTAATAATATACTTTATTAAAGAATATGTTAAAGCTAATAAAAGTACTTTTGAATTATGATATATGGTACTAGAAGAACCACAAATTGATTAGTTATCATTAATTCTACAATACGTTTGGTGTATAATTATTAGTTATTGTTATTATATCACTTCTATGAGTATTTGCCTATTAATTTAATGTCAAAAATACTCGCTAAAATTGATAAAATAGTTAAAAGGCTAAAATTAATTAATGTTATAAAAAGTTAAAATTCAAACATTCTTGACTGAAAACTCATTAGGGAATGTTAATGCAGGTCGTATTAACCATAATTAAACTCAGTTTAAATTAATTTACTCTCAATGGTTTTGAATGATCGAGTGGCCAATCATTAAATATGAGTATGTTTACATGAGTAGGGTTTGATAATTATTCACTATAACATATATTTGAAAAGATTTGAAAGCCAGCAGTTCAAAGCATAAGAGGATTTGATCAAAATATATATATTATTACAAGTACTAACAAAGAAAAGGAATAATCATGCTAACCTAACAAAATAATACCCTGTAAGTAGTCACAATCAAGTGAATAATTTTCTCCTTTCTCAATCCATTCACTTTGTTGTAATCACTAAAAGAGACTGCAGAAATGAACAGGCAAGGCAAAGAGAAAGCAGCTTATCTTAAGATAGCAGTTCTAGCAATCATACAAAAATGTCAATGCCTCTACTTGATTTATCAATCTTTTGAAGGCACTAAGCAGCTGTACCATAAGACCAAGCCCACTCATCTCAGGTTACAGTGCAGTGAGGTAACAACATCAACAAATTTATCAACAACTTGACAGGTACATTTTTGTTAATTAACTATTTTCTTTTTTTTTTTTACTTTTACTCTTTAATGCACACTTATAACAATTTTTATTGCTATTCTAAACCTGGAGGCTGGAACTTTTCAAAATTTCGAGCAGTCTCCTGTGTTTTTCAAATTTAAATAGAATACTGTAGGAGAACCATAACTTTAAGGAAGAGAAGTCAAGTCAAGTCAAGTAGAGAAGGTAGTAGGTTTGAGATTGATGCTTAATCAATAAATAGCGTTTTAATTGTTTTGAGAATTTGAAATTGAGATCTTTAAAATCTGTGGGGAATCTGTCCCATAGTACATTGTTTGTTTACCAGAATTGTAATGTTATTATGTAAAATCTTAAACTTGAAATTAATTTTAGTCTGAACAGTTTGTGGTCAGCACTGGAATGTAAAAGTACAACATAAATGTGAAGTCATGTACAAGGAATATCTGCAAACAGATAGACAATTTTGTTCTTTGTGTACCTGTAACCTTTCCATCATGCTACAGCCACCAAAACGACTGCTAAAAAGACTTTAGTAGCTAACTAAAGAGAAAACTCTCCATCAGTTACATTTAAATATTTTAAAATAGCTTTGTGACTATCAAACTTCAGCTTCATTATTTTATTTCTCAAATTTCTGAAGCCATTTTAATGGCTCTAATCTTAAAAGCAGTAGTACTATATAAGGCAGTTCTGCATCTTCACACCCAGCCAATTCATAAGGCTGCAGTAACTAAATAAACTGCAACCGAGTGAATTGGCTAGAGTGAAGAGCCATAATACATCAATTAAAATAAATTGTTATTAAAAGTTAATCTTAAAAGCAGTAGTGCTATATAAGGCAGTTCTGCATCTTCACACCCAGCCAATTCATTAGGCTGCAGTAACTAAATAAACTGCAACCGAGTGAATTGGCTAGAGTGAAGAGCCATAATACATCAATTAAAATAAATTGTTATTAAAAGTTAATCTTAAAAGCAGTAGTGCTATATAAGGCAGTTCTGCATCTTCACACCCAGCCAATTCATTAGGCTGCAGTAACTAAATAAACTGCAACCGAGTGAATAGACTAGAGTGAAGAGCCATAATCCATCAATTAAAATAAATTGTTATAAAAATTGTAGTACTGTAGTATTATAGTAAATTATAGTACAAAAAAGTTGGACCAAAACTTTCCTATTAAGGCTTGCCCCACCAAGACTCTCTGTGAAGCCTGTTTATTAAATTATTGTCTATGTCACAATTCAGCTCAACGGAATGTACAGTAAAACTATACCTGAGACCCTGGGTCAACTCTTGGATGTGCCTGTCAGTAACTTTTGGCTGTCCCCTTTTTACAATGATGTACGGTCTGCAATTGTTTTTAATATAAATTAATAATTTTTACAGTATATAATATCTTGTTAAGTAGCACTTCACCTTGATCTAGTTTACCAATGATTCATAAAGTCAGAACACCATGCAAAAAGTTTTTCTTACCTACAAACTCTTCCACCATCAGACGCAATTGTTACCGATCTGTGTTCAGTGATTAAAGGATTTTACTTTCATTGACAAACAATTGTAACAGTAACTGTTATGTACAACAAATTGATTACATTCAAAACTAGGTACATCTAATTTTTATGGTACCTTGTTTAGTAACTGAGATGGAAAAATGTTTAGTACTACTTATTTTTTTCATTATGTAAATTCTTCTCCGACAGTGAAACAAAATGCAAAGTAATTTTTGTTTTAAGAGTTGGTTCAAACCATGATATTAATCTACATTTAACATCATGGAAACCAATGGTGAACTCACTCTATTCCCCATTCCTTCTGTTCATGTTCCATTTTTCTTGTGTTTAAAGTAAAAACTACACACATTAGAAGAAGGTTGAAGCAGTTGTTGAAGTCACCAAGAACCAAACTATCTTAGCCTAGATAGCCTTATATTCTAAGAAAATTATGCCCACTCCTGTAAAAGCAGGGAGGATTTCACTAGCACCCATTCAGAATGGCCACATTTTCTCCAGATACTCCAGTAACAACTAATATCAAATCTTCCTTGGACAAGAACATGATTCAAGACAAGAACATGACTCACAAATTAAACTCAACTACAACCCTTCTTATATTATTGTACTCATAACAATTATGTCTGTTGTGAAAAACAGTTTTTTATTAGACAGAGAATAAAAATTAATATTAAAAACATATTAAAGTTCTTTACATACCTGTTGCCATGATTAGGGTATATTGATACAAATTCGTTCACATATCCCGCTAAAAAGAAAGAAAATTCAAGTAAAGCAGAACCTCCATGTGTAAAATAAATGCTAAGTGTGTTGCTATATGATTCGTTTGTCCACTGTAGTTGGCAAGGTTGACCACTTTAATAAACATGGGTATTCACCCTTGCAACCATTTTATAACTTTTTTTGAGATGTGCAAAGTTTAAAGATTCCATATATTTGCTGTATTTTATGAAACAAAATCCAAATTTTTTAGTTTTTAATCTTTATCCAAAAGTTTTTAGACGTTCTTCTCTTTTTACATTTTATGGTTGCTTAGTGTTCAAAAACTGGGAGGCTACAGCTTCAAAAGGAATTTTTGAATAACTGCCATGCTCTAGTATAACTAGGAGGATGTATGCAAGAGCACACGACTATATAACAAAACTGGGAGAATGTAGATACAATATCGATAGGTTACTGTGGTGGTGTTTAGTTCATCATCATCAGTTAATTGTTACAAAAATACCATTACAGATACACTTACAGAATAATATAGTTGATAATACTAAAGTTATAAAAATAAATATTGCGTAAAAATAAATAATTATTTCTAGATTTCTTGATATAAACAGACGCCATCAGCTCAATAGTAGACCGGGTGGCATAAATTTATTTATATATAGACAAGGTATGTATCTGAAATGGTGAGGCAGTAACAAGAAGAAGCCACATCTTAAACTTTTGTACTGCCTCAGCTAATGAATTTATAACATTCAGAATTTGGAAATAGAAATGAAACTTCTTACCATAAATCAGACTAGTGTATAATTTTTGTATTGTTAATCGCAAGTTGTTATGGTTTCATAAAGAGCACAAAGTGCATTTCGTTTTTTTCAGAGATGTGCTGACATGATTGTTCGAAATCTACAAGTAAACATTGTATCAACAGAAATTATAGCCAAGTATGGTGATTATATTGGAAACTGAGATGGAAATTATCCAAACACATTGAACTAACGAGGATGAAAAAAAAAAGCTCTCCTTAACTTTTTAAATTAAAAGTATGTGTTCTAGTTGGGAGAATTTAGCAATACATCATAATTGCACTGTTATTCTGTTTTCAGGTTAAAAGCTTGAATTTGGTGACTTTTAGCAAGTTTTCCAAAAAATAACAAAGAAAAACTCATCACTTCGTTTTTATGCTTGAAGTTAAATCAGCACAAAAAAGATCTAAAAATTTCCACATTTTTTCATTCCAAACTGTTTCTTTGGTTGATTAAACTTACCACCTTACCAATCAACTGAAACAAGCCTAACCTCGCCTCATGAGTCGAAAAGTTCTGATCAGTCTCTTGTAATCTCGAATGACACCAAGCACAATTCCTGTGAACAGATGATTCCAAAGCAATTACCAATACTTTTACTCAAGTTTGTTACAAGTTAAATGTCAAAACTAACAAAGTGTAAAATATTTAATGGCAGTTGTTGAAAAACTTGAAAAATTCTCCTGTTCACAGCAATACAACATGACTGGAATTTAGATGTATTTTATGTTGAAATTTTTTACAGGAACATTTAAATAGTAGTCTAAGAGAGATATGGTATAATTTGAAAGCTATATTAATATGATGCCACCCATTAAAACAGAACACAAAATGCTCATTTTACTTTTTTTCTGTTCACAATGTGTACAGTAATAAAAAATTTTAATGAATTAAACTGCAACGAAATGAGTAAGCTAAGGCTGAAATACACACTTTCATATGCCATTGACAGTGTTACTATCATAACTAATAGCAATTACCAATGAAAGCAATAGAAACCCATTTTGTGTACTCTGATTGGCTTCTGTAACTCACAATATCCAAGATTATTAGTTGATTTTGAATCGGTTTGGAAGCGTACCCGCTAAAAATAGGAAAACGGTTTACATTGCTATGTTTCTTTGAATATAAAGCTCATATTTTTTTCAAAATGTTTTCAATTGGTAAACACTAAAACAGCTATCTCCCTCAGGGTCGGTGACTAGCATTAGATATATACCTCAACACTTTGCATCTCAGTAGATACCAACTGCTATTCATCTCCCCTTCAGGAGATAGTTCTTAATCATGTAGCACTCTTCTCAACAGGGGAAAAATGAATTTGCCTTTGTAACCACCAAAAACAAAGTGAAAGGCAGTTACCATTCAAAAACACAACATAGACTCCAGGGTGGCTGAGCTCCTCTCCTGACAACAGGCTTACATCCTGGTAAAAAAAATTAATAACCCTTCAAATTAATAAAGTCTGTGGTGCTGTGGCTACATGGTTAGTATGAATGACTCACAAACCCATGGATTTGAGCCCTGGCCAGACCTGTATGAAAGCCACTTTACCCAACTTGTTTCCAGTTAAGTCAGTTGTTTAATGAGTACCAGCCTTTCCTTAGAACTAACCTGCACTGGATTAGTTTCTGACCAGGAGAGAGTCCAATGATTAATATTGTTTTTATCCAGTATGCACTAAGGAAACCGGAAGCACTGGCATGTAGGATTTTATAGTTGCAAGGTGCAAATGTGCAGGTAAGTTTTGAGAGTTTTGAGCCATCAATGATCATCAAAAGTCAAAGAGTATTCAGGCGTTAAACAGAATCACATTGACATAAGCATGTAAACCCTGGCAGTTTTCACTCACCTCTACACCAAGGTTGTAAGCCAGCCTGACAATTGGCTGCTCATCTTGATCTGTTGTGATATGAGTCATCAGGGCAAGGTTCTTAACTAAGCCACAGGCCTAAAAATGAAACTGCTTTTAGAACAAATAAGACAAATACCAAGTAGCCGCAAACACCAGGCAGCCAGCAAAATTAAGTGTTCATCAGTATTCATTAAATACTTGCTGGCTACATTTGAAAGTTTTCCTTCAGCTCTTAAAGTAGCAGCAAATCTTTATAAATATGACAAGTTATTAATGTTTTGTAGTTCCTTGGGTTTGCTTTACTTTTTTGGTGAAACATTTTACTTGAGATGTACAAAGCACTAAGTGCCATATTTGTTAATATGGAAGGTGGGAAGGCTGTAAGTGTATTCTAGCATGTCACAGACGTGTGACTCACCTCACCCTCAGGTGCATCTCAAGGACAAACCATACCCCACTGAAAAGGCTGTAAGTGTACTTTAACATACAGTATAAATAACATGAAACCGTAGTTGTTGTATGACTCACCTCACCCTCAGGGGTATCTGAGGGACAAACCATACCCCACTGAAAAGGCTGTAAGTGTACTTTAACATACAGTATAAATAATATGAAACCGTAGTTGTTGTATGACTCACCTCACCCTCAGGGGTATCTGAGGGACAAACCATACCCCACTGAGAAGGCTGTAAGGAACGTGGTCCACTCACTTTTCGAGTCTTTTCAAACTGAGATCAACAAGCAAGAAATAGGTGTTAAAGTTCCCAATTTACATTGCTGCACAAAATAAACAGTTGGTTAACTGCCATAATAACCTGTGCAAAGCCTTTCATTTCTAATAAGACAGCATTGTTAACATGGCCCTAAAAGGTATGCACAAATTAAGTTGGGTACATATTTCTGACCCTTAAAGGTACGACCATGTCTTTAACAAATAAATTCTTAAAGTTTACTGTTTGTTAGGAAAAAATAATGTTGATGCTAAATCTGAAGTTGATAAATCAAGGATATTACATTGCCTCTCTGGGATACAAATTATGTCTTTGAGTGCATGAGGCTTTGCTCATTCGTGTGATACTACCAACATGAGAATATAAAATTTGGTATCTCAAGTGGCCATGTAATGTTCTGTTTGTTTTAAAGATACTGTTAAAATTCTTAATAAATATAAAACATTTTTAAAGAAGAACTGGTTGTGGCCTGAGCAGGAAGCTCTCTTGTGGTTGGGCAATCATGTTAGTAACCATGGCGACACCAATATCCTCACACATGAAAGATTAAAAATCAAACTAATAAGTACTATCTTAACAGTGAGCAATAAACATATGATTTTTTAGTAAAAGGAAATATCCCAGTATTTTATCACTATCTATATAATAAGTATTAGTTCTTTATGGCACTGTTTAAACCCGTATAATCATGGTTTTCATGGTTCAAAAACTGACTCTAATTGGTGCAGTTTCACATCGCTAAAAAGTTGCCTATTTGAGCAGTGACCACAGTTCATTTTTCTCAATATTAAGACCCAGATTTTTTCTACATATACAACACCTGGGTCCAGTTTTTCAAGATTGATAAGCCCTAACCCAGGATTAAGTTTTTAATCCATCCTTGTGTTTGTTACAATGCATTAAAGTGCCTATCTCACCAGTTAATTGATGATTTGGAATTATTTTTCAGACACTTGTCAACAATTGTTTGAAGAAAAAACGAGGAAAAAATAAAACGCCTTGGAGGGAAAAGCCTTCGAAGATGCTAAAATAGCGCTAATTGGTTTGATGTTTTGAAATACTGTGTGCAATAAAGAGACTAGGTCGAGTTTCATAACTGTGGTTGTTGACGTCATAGGTCATAGTAGTGAGGCACTTTGAACTTTGAACCATAGTATGCTATTTTATGAAAAAATAACGTAAACTTTAGTGAAACAGAGCGCTCTCCCAGTGATCTGCAAAGAGTTTGTGTAGCTTGCAAGATTTGCTCATGTGGTTACTCTTACTACTCTGACATAAGCCTCGAATTCGGTACCAGCCTTTTCAGGTGAATGATAACTGACGTCCAGTCTCAACTCAATGGAACTTTTGAAAATCAATAAAAAATTATAGAAAAGAAATTACCCTGACAAAATGTTATTCAATGTATAAATATTCTTTAGAAACTGTCAATAGAATGGTGAGATAGGCACTTTAAGTGACTTTGCTTTGAAATTTGTTGTTAACATGTTTGTATTGTTTGAAATTCTCAGCAGTGTTTAAGCAGAGCAAATCTTTCATTGTAAAGATACAACTGTTTAAATTTTTCCATAACCAAGTGTTAAAATTTACTGGCTTTTGAACAATCAGGTCCAAAGTAACAGTTGACCAAATCTACCCCCTTTATTGCTATGGGTGCCAAATGTGATGAATTAGTAAAATAATTCTTATACCCCAAATAGTTTGGGAAAATTTCATAGCTCATCATAATTCACTTTCTTCTTTCTTTGTATGGATGACCAAACTTCAAATTCTCAACACTTATAATAAGAATATTATACTTATTTTCTTATTGATACTGTAAGGAGAATTAAGATGTTGACAAACACTGTAGGCGTGAAAAGGTTAAGATTGCACATAGACATACCTGACTTGTGATTCTTGTCATCATACCAAGTGCTGAGATATAAGAAAGTCTGGAGAGAACCTGCAAATGATTAAATTGCACAAGTATCAATAAGAGACCACATACACAGTGAGCTACTTCAGTGTCTCAATTAATAGTTTAAAATTACTACGGCCGAAAAGCGTCAAGTTAAGGTTTTGGTTCTGTCCTTTTTCTTTTTTTATTTCTATTTTTGTGTTGAGCTTGTGCTTGTACCAAGGTTACATGAATTTAGGATACAAGTTCTAAAAACTAAGATGGCAGACAAACCAGAACTAACTAATTACAGTTTGTACATTTTATAGATACTATTTTTAGCTTTTTGGCTCAAATTTTTCAAAAACCCAGAATCCTGGGGCCAGTTGTTTGAAAGTCAATTAACTTTAAACCAGGATTAACTCTTAACAAAACCTACTGGTTGTCATGGTAACTAAGCCTGGATTACGGCTAATCATCTTTTGAACAACTGCAGTAAAACAAATTTGGAATATCAGGTGTCTTCTCAGATGGAAAAATTTTTGCATTTGGCTTTGGCTTCATGTTGGAAAACAGGCATTTTATATTATGTCACTGGACTTCATACTGTTTGAGCTGGCTCAAGCTACGGGATATTCTTTTTTTCATTTCAGGGGTCTCAAGTATCTGGCAAGCCTGTCAGAGTCAGGATATGTCATGTTATGTCTTAATAAAGAGCTCTCATTAACACCGATTTAACGTGCACCTACCTGGGTAACTCCAGCTCGGTTCATGTTAAAACGCTTGATAATCCAATTTCCCTTTAAATCAAATCATTGACAAACCTTATTATAAGTTATACAACAAACATTTAGACATTGACTAAAAATAATGTTTGTATAGGTAATCGCATGTGGCTGAGTAAAATCAAGGTTTAATTGCACAAGTGTTTTCAACTTTACCCAAAATTGCCCGAGTCTCTTCTTGGCGAGGGCAATTTGGAAAAATTGAAAACACAAGTGACATTAATCCTTAATTTTACGAGAAACCAGGCGATTACATGTTTATGACACTGAGGGCAAAATTCTTCATTCTCAGCTGCGGTTTCCCACAAGAAAGTGTTGCATAACTTAACTAATTTATCCCAAGTTTCTTCGAAAATTGCTGGAGATGTAACAAAATCTTTGCAATCTCTGAAAACATTCGGGAATCTTCTGAAGAGGTTTGAAATTTATTGTTTCTTAGGCATTTTTATGATTTTTAAAAAATTTGGAAAATCTTCAGAAGTATTCGGAAATCTTTGGAAAATATATCAAAGGCATTTTTGAGACTTTTTAAAATTTTCAAAGTATACCAGTGACCAATCAGCACTAAGTAATTTTGCCCTGAATTAAGAAAAAATGGCCCTGCTGTTATCCGATCAGCTCGAAGTAATTCTGCCCTCTATGTTACAAACAAGGGAAACAGCATCTTGGGTTGCCTTTGGTTCAAATCATACTCTAATGACGGACTGAATTATTTTGTGTTCGACTTTAAGTCGTGATTCATAGCTCAGATAGTGTCCTGGGTTCAAATCATTCTCAAAATAATGATTGAATTAAAAAACTGTGTTCTGTTAGCCATGATTCCTAGATCAGAGATCAATGTTGCCCTGGGTTCAAATCATTCTCTAATGAATGACTGAGTTTGTGTTTTGTAAACAATGATTCATAGTTCAAAATAAAAAATAATAATGCTGTCCTGGGTATAAATCATTCACTAATGACTGACTAGATTTGTGTTCTTCAAACCAAACACAGCAGAATACTCACAGAGGATATAGCATGTGACAATCCGTTAGTAATCTGATCCTGGCGCATGTGTTTAACAATGTCAAACTATTGAAAAAAAGTATGTTATCATAATTATTGACAAACTCTAGAAGCATGACTTTTTAACTCAGTAGTGAAGTGCTACTTAAAGTGCCTATGAAATGAAAAATTCTATTACTTCAGTGGATAAACCTTGCCAAATGAGCAATAGTGGTGAAAAAACTATGTCAAAATCTTTTATGGTTCTTGAGATATTAATGCTTAATGTTATCAACTGATGACACAACTTTGTTTTTCAGCAAATTTGCATTTTTCTCAAAATCTGCTACCAATCCATAAACTTTGGATGAATCTAAGCCAAACTTAGGCTGGTGATGTTTCTTAAGGTAGATGGATCATTGGTCCAGTTTGGCTCAAATTCACGTAAAAATTGGCTGCAGATTTTTAAAAAATACAAATTTGCCAAAAAAAAACATCAGTTGAAAACAATAAATGTTAATATCTCGGGAACCATAAAATATTTTGACCATTTTTTTTCACTGCTATTACATTTTGTATGTGTGTACCTGAGCAGCTCTTGGCTTTGGTATTGTTTGGTCAGCTATCTTCTTTAACTGCATAAGAAAGAAAAATATCCAAAACAAAATGTATTTATTTACCTTAGAAATTGACAACACATAGTGTCTAACATACTTCTGCATGTATAGCTAGTTTATTGGTTCTTTAAATAATCTTCAATAACTGAAGAGCTTGTGTGAAAAAAATTTTGTTTTGCACTAAGGTCTTGATTTTTTGCTGAACTACCAATAAAAGAAACCAAAAACTAAATAGTTGAAAGACCCTTACAGCCTCAAACACCACAAAATATTTATGTTGCATGTATTATATGTATATTTACAGAGCACAAGAAGCATAGTTTGAGGATTTATTTCTAAAAAAATATTTTCATATATGTGCAATAATCATATTCAAAAGTTTTTTTACTCCCTCCTAATAAATAACCTCACAGTAAGTTCTCAAACTTGTATATATGCAGCACTTAAAAAAATAACATCAAGAAACAAAAACTGATCAACCTTACCTCTGCATTAAATCTTTTAAACAAATCTTCAAAAAGAAGTGACAGCAACTGCAAAATAAAATTGTCCAAAATAGGTACTGCTTACTTAATCTCATACTACAGTTATACATAAATGATTTACCTTACAATTTAGCAGTGCTACAAACAGATCTTCATTATCAGTTCAACAAACTGGCATCATCACATAGCCTGAGCAAAAATAAAGTGATGAAGAAAAAAAACTGTACAGTACCTGGCCAGCCAGCTCAAGACGTTTATTTCCGTAATAATCCCTATCATCTGGCCGAGTCTGTTGGGGACACAAGAAAAAATAATTAAAATTCTTTGGGTGAGAACAAGTTAATTAAAATGACCTAGGTAGAGGTATGACTGTATATCTATGTTTTGTACAGTATTATTTTAATACCTTAATTCTTGGGACTTTTGGCAAGTGTTTTTTAAAAAAAACTTTATTCTGTGGTCTGGAGTAATTAATTTGCACAAAAATAACTTTTGTTAACATTTCAATTTTTTCTAACCCAAACCACTGTTTTAGTCAATGATTTAAACCCAAGAGGATTCCATGGCTCTAAATACAGAAGAGCACCCAACTAGTTCTCCTTTATATGATAGTTTGCATACACTGTTGTCCTAGTCCTAGTAATATCATTTCTGTCAGATTTTTTTCATGACTTTCCATGAAAGTTAAAAATGATTGAAAAACTACAAATTACACCTGTGCTGCCAACAGCAAAGATAGCTATCATGGTAAAAGGAGTTATAATTTAGTATGATGCAGTTTTTACTATAGTTGTAAGTTACAAGACTTTGGCAAAGTACATGTCTTACTCACAAATCAAACAAGAATACAGAAGTTCAACGATAGTTTCACCTTTCCAGCCTGAGTCAACAGCACTCGCCTGATCATGTGGGCGAGGTACACACACTTGCCACGGAAGTTATACTTTACTACCTGCGGACAAATTGCATTTAACAGACATAATTAAGTCTGCTTTGTTAGACAAACTCTCATTTTTTCAATACCAAATGTTTTATTGTATACATATAAATTATGTAATGAGAAGTTAAACTTTGATAACCCACTGAGGGTAAAAAAAAATAACAGCTCCTCAAACCCTTCTAGGATAATAATTTTAAAAGCCACTATGAGCTAACCAGAAGCATACATCAAATCTTTACCTGCTTCAAGTCATTTTTGCATGTGTACACAAGCTTTTTGATGTATAAAAGTCATTACAATCTCTTATCATATTTAACTGATGAATCATTATCACCACTGAAATTAATTCTCCTTAAGATCTATTTATAAAACAACATCATGTAACTGGGCCTTATCTGACATTACATGTCCAAGCTTATCCAATACAAGGCTGGTGTCTTGATCTTGTTAATGCTATATTACTATCTATGCAAATCTTAAAGCACAAAATTATTTAGCTTTAGTTAATAACAACAATTCATTGGTTTGCACTTGGGATCTATTGCTGTTTTTTCAAAGTCCATACCGGTACATGTGCCAAAATAGTTCCAGCCAAAAGTTCTCTCGCTTCATCCACTTTGCTTCTTGATCTGCCCCAAGTTGCTCTTTGACGCACTTTATTGCCCATATGAGTGAGTGCCTGCAAAACAAGATACTCACCAATAAATGCTGCATAATATGTTATTAAAACCATTTAGTAACTCAGAGTCTAACTCAATTTGACGGTTGTTGTTGTGGCAATGAAAGAATTTTAAAACTACTATTCTGGAGTCCTGAATAAACATAAAATTATGTATACAACAGTGAGGACTTGCTGTTTGAGGAGAGTGATCGCTTGAGCAAAATTGACCTGAGGAGAGTGTTTCTTCCAAGGAATCGCCCACTTTATCAGGAAATACAGACTTAGTAATGTTTTGTGATTCTTCGTATTTGCATGAGAAAAATTCATGTGGAAATTAATACTTCCACAACAACAACAACAACAACAACAACAACAACAACGAGAATGATCAATCATGCATGTTTATTGTCTGGTGGATGTATAGTATGGTTTTATGAAAACCAGCACACACTACAGTCTTTCCAACTGTTTTTATTGAATACTGTTGACAAATTATGAAAGGTGTTTCTAAGTTAAAAGTCTTTTCTTATATTTTTGTGAGTGGAATTACTTCAAACTTAGATGAAATTCGAAGTAACACAGGTATAAGGGCTTGTATGAGTTTCTTTTATTGCCTAATTGTATCACTTGAAAATGACAGCTCGTCTTGATAAGCTTATTTAGATGAGCTTTTTGTCAGTTGCTATCGATTTTCAAATGGCAAGCCCTGATACAACTATTATTTTTGAGAAAAAATCTAATTTATACAGCTTGTTGGATTAGTAATTTTCAACATTTTCTATAATATTAAAACCTAGCCTTTGAAACTGCAGCCACATTACATGACAAATAAACTTGAAACTGCTTCAAAACTGCTTACAAGTGTTATTGTAAAATTCCAGCACAACAGAGTATTGCATGAATACTGTATGCCTGACTATTGCATTGCTGTCAGATGGACATCTTCTTTGAAAACAGTTGCTGATAATTTTTATTGGACTTTTGCACACTGTGCTAATACTCTGCCCTGTATACGTATTTACCAATTTTTAAGATTTTTCTATCCTATACTATTGTTTTGCCCCTGTACTATTATTAATTGTGGAAAGTTTTTCCTTCCTGTACCATTACTCTACTCTGTCTCATTTTTACCTGTTGTTGTGTAAATATATTAAGTCTGTGACAATCTTCAAGAGATGGGGCAAATGCGGCAACAGTTTCTTCCTCACAACCGACCATCTGTACAATTTCCTGTTCACTTTCCATTCCCATTGCTTTGAAAATTACCACCACTGGCAAGTCCTGTAAGAAGGAATTAATATTTTATATTTCATTATTCATGGTAAAAACTATCAGTCTGAATAAGCTTCAGTCCTATCTGCATGAGGCACAGTTTGTAAAGCTAAATTCCTTCTTGAGCCTAAGTGGCTCATAAGGCCAGCATCTATCTCCAGTTTCCATAGTACTAAGTGGTTAAGGTCTTAGACTTCCCCCGGACAGGACACTAATCCATCACAGGTTAGCTTCCAGCAGAATTCGTACTCATTTTATACAGCTGAGTCAACTGAAACAAGTCAGGTAAAATGTCTTGCTCAAGGGCACAACACAACGATCTCACTTGGACTCAAACCTGTGACTCTGGGGTTATAATGAGTAATTTTTTTAATTACTGTGAACTTCAAAGCAGCACATTTGCAGAAAATATCAAATTATTTGTTTACTAGACAAAAAAATTATCACCATCATGCTGATATGGATAATTTAAACTAAGTTCCAATTATAAATAAATATAAGTTAATTATTCATGATGAAAAAATTACAAGAAGTTATCAAAATGTATACATTCACACTGTTTCAGTATATGTTTACATAACTTACTTCTGTTAGAGTATTGTGTTTGAGCAAAAACTTTCCATTCTTTGTAATAAGATTTGTCCTACTTTTCCTCTCTGCTGTAGAACTGTGAAATTGAAAAATTGACAGTTCAGCAAACTGGGTCAACAGAATAATGGAAATTACTCCTTGGATCTGACAATGATAAGTTTTGTTCTTGTTTTATTTAGAGTAAAATTCAGGCTGGCAATTAAAATATACTGTCTGTGTTGTACTCATTTTTACTGCTAAGTCCACTGCAAAAAAAAGAACATATAGTGTACATCATGTCATGTTTGAGATGTGACTTACATACAATACAAGCATGATTCTAAAATTATTCTATCTAGCATTACCAGCAGGGTGGATAATATCCTACTCTGGGATTTGTCAATTCAACGTCTGTAAGTTGAATTTCTATGGTAAAAGGGCTGGGATTTCTTCTCCAAAAGCCACACAAACACCTTTTGCTCAAACTGTCAGTAAAATATGGCCTTTAGCCTTGTGCCATAAAAAGTAAAACTTTGGCCTTTATTTACTTAACTGTTAACAACAGTTACTGATTCCTTGCACAAAAATAATACCATTGACTTCCAATTTTTTGTCTTAAAGATCAACAGTATCTTGTTCACAGATAATAATAAGAAAGATTAGTAACTAAAACACCTGTGTACGAATGAAAAGCATGAATTACTTTCACTAAAATTATCAATGTTTTAAAAGTTTTAACAGATTACTTCCACAAACAGAAACATGTTGCAATAGAAACCAATTACAGTTAATTTGTCTAGGTAATTTTTTGATACTACAGTAATTAACCAACATACATGGCAAGCTACATTTCCAGTTTGAAAGATAGCAGAATCTGATATACATTCTATCCCATTCAACCCCACCAAACTTAGACTTTCAAAAGTGTACAAGTTTTATTAAAGGTTTGTATTTTGGTTCACTAGACCATCATAAGAATTTTTCACACCACATACACTTTGACAGAAATGTAATTGAAGGGTCTAGTGCAAAAATGACATAAGTAACTTATGATGGAGCTGTCATTTTTCCTCACATTATCTGTATTGTCTCTTCAAAATCATTGGGAGAATTTAGCATTTCAAACAAAGTGTTTTTGCACTAGACTCTTCAATTATAATCAAGTACATCGAGAAGTTGGCCAGTAAACACAGACCTTGTCACTGAACATCGAACATTTCCTACAGGGCTCAAATTTCTCCCCACAATAATTATCTCTATTATCATGGGAAGAATCTAGCATTAATTTTTTAAGACAAAGTCAGTTACATCATTTTTACACTAGACCCTTCAATTATTATCAAGCACATCAAGAAATTGGCCAGAAAACACAGACCTAGTCACTGAACATCCAACATTTCCTTTTTTGTCAGTTTCAACAATTATCCTGTTCTTTGAGAGTTGTTCTTGAATGAGAATAACCTTTTCTGTCCCATTAACAATGAAATATCCACCTGTTAAGAAGATAAAAATAATGTTGTTTACTGTTTGTATTTACTTTACTTGATCAGTTAAAATATATTTGGGAAAAAACAAACCTTTAAGGTCATTCCCCAGTTTTGCATTATACATCATTCTTTACTGCACATATTAGAAAATTTCAAATGTTTACATATTATTTTTTATCATGAGTATTCTAGTGAATTTTAAGCTCTCAAAGACATCTCAGAAGAAACAATTAAAAAAGTAGCTTTCTTCATAATATACACATGGGTTTTTTTTGTTTAACTCGTTCCAGTCTCCCCTCTGAAATGGGAAAAACATCACATGTTTTGTCAGTTTTCCTTGAGTTTCTCCTAAACAAGCATGGGTACCCCACAATTTATTTTGTCAATCAATTAAATTTCAACAGGACTCTTTGAAGCGAAAAAATATGAAAAATCTCAGTGTTGCAAAATAATATGGAAAAAATAATATGAAAAAGATAGACAAAAATTCAGTGCCTTTCATAAGAAAATCATTCTTATTATTGAGAAGAACTCAATGTCATCTTGGTTGCCAACATGAGGAAACTACAGTTTTAATTTTAAGCTAACAATAACAGAAAAAAAGCCTTGGAGGGGATACTTGTATCAATCATATCTTAAAAGTTAACATAGACACACTCCTTTTTTGTTCCATTTTTTGCAGTTTACATATTAATTTTATAAAATTAGTATTGATTGGCAAATGGAGAAAGTTTGACAAAAATCTTAGTGGAGGTTCTACTTCAATAAAACGACCTTAAATCATTGTTTACACTGGATTGAGGGCAAGCCTATAAAATGATGGGCAAACCTTATCATAGTTGCATGGGATGGACATGAAAGTTGATCTAAATTAGTGAGATGTGTGAAACTGTTTAGCACAAGAATGACATTGGTTCACATAAATTATTATCAACGATGTGAAAGGTTTTTTATCAAAACCAAATTAGCCTCTCTAAAAGGCTACCAAGTCACTGCTCAAAATTGAGGCAAAAGTTGATCTAAAGATGAGAAACTGTTTAGCATTTATATATAAGACTTATTTCTAATGTTTTACATAATTATTTATCAAGGGGGAGATTAGTTTTTATCAATTAACCTTTACTTTAATGCCATGTGCTACCTCTGGAACTGTGAAATGGATAACAATAAATATTTCAATGTACCATTTGTTTACCTGGATCATGAGGACACTCATTCAAAGTTGACATCTCAGAAGGACTCTTTCCAGACAGAACACAGTTGTGGCTTCTCAGCATTATTGGCATTCTGTTTACATAAAATGACAAATATTAAAGTATTTATACTCTTATTTTCAATCATACAAAAATTACTCACCATAAACTAAGTCAAACACACACTCTCTCACACTATTGTATTGTATTTTTTAAAACTTATTAATTTTCACCAAATATCTCTTGTATTATCTGTAATTCATTCTCAATGTGTTTTTAGTGTACATGGCTATGCCTAGCAAGTAACAACTGCTGTACCAATACCACCTATGTGCAATGATTTGAGCTGGAAAAAAATTGAAATTTTGGACAAAATTTTTTGTTTTTTATGTCAAATAAATCTCCAAGTTCTTAGAAAAAAAGTTTCTGAATTTTTCTTGGGAAACTCTAACAATTCAATAAAACTGAGCTTCTAAAATGTGTAGTCAAACTGACACTAAGGCTATTTTAGTAACCACCTACTTCAATATTATTGAATAAGAAAAGCATGTGGAATTCTGATACCAAAATACCACTACTATGGTGATCTAATGAGCACAAAGACAAAACAAAAAGTTAAAGCTGCTCACCTTCCAATTGGTAGATTGTGCCTTACAACTCTCTAACAAAAGAAAACAAAATATCAATATTCTGTTATTTCTTCATTATAGCCCTCCTTATGCTTTATTGGTTAAAGTAGAAGATCAAAAAGCCCTGTTTACAAGAGCAATTATTTTTTTCCTAAACAAGTTTGCCTTGACAAGGAAAATTTGCTCTGACTTATAGATGGAGAAAAAAGGACCATTTTTCTTGTCAAGGAAAACTGACATTCCAGTTTTTCCTTGACAAGGAATAATTGTCAAGTCTGAAATTTGTAGATGGACAACAAGGACAATGTGACAAGGATACTATGATGCCAAGGCACAACTGAAAACTTGTCAAGGAAATCTTGCTCATCCTCTACAAAAACAAGGAAACCTTGTCAATAAAAGATCATTATTGTAAAGGAAAACTTGTTGATCATTTGCAAGGACAATAAAATTTGTCACATCAACTTGTTTAGGAAAAATTGCTCATATAAACAGGGCTTAACTAACATCCACAAAAATATTTTTAATCAATTTAACAGAAGTACATCCTATCACTTGACAAACAGTAACTGACCTGAGTTCCCCTTGTGTATTCAATGTCCACAGTGATAGGTGCAGAGTATGTCATATCTCTTAAGCGGCACTAGAGAGTATCATGAGCATATGAGGTTAAAACTGGTTCTACTCCATTCATTTTAAGTTTATAGTTTAAAAATGGGAGGTACAGAAACCATCTTATTCCGAACAAATCAAATTTTGGATAACCATGATTAGTAAAAACAAACTAGTATACTATCATAAAATGCTGCCATGTCATGATGATGATGTCATTTAGAAATGTACTGTTAATGACCTTCATCCCTTTAAGTTCCACTGCTAGCCAGTTGTCATCTAACTTCTTACATAAAACAGGACATTTGATACTGAGAAAATGATAGTTTATCAAACACAAAGAATTATTGAAATGAAAATTGAAATTCTCCCAAACTTTTTGAATGAAAAATAGGGAGTCTAGTTTGGAGAATTTACATCCTTATTTGGATCTAGTTCTGGTAAGACCTCCTTATTTGGGTCAATAAATGTTTGTGCTTCATGTTATACTGAGCAACTGTCCTGCAGAACGACAGACAAACTGCATGACCCGATCCGTCCACTCAAATTGAGAACTCGACTGCTAACAACATGTTACATCGATGAGAATAATTATATGCTGCTCTTGCTTCGCTCTACAGCAATTAGGTACAACAATGTTAAACTAGATGTTACCACAGGTAAAGATAGTGCTGTTGAGCTATTGTAGGATACCCAGTGATGCCATTTAGAAACATACTGTTAATTACCTTCACCCCTTTAAGCTCCAGCAAGTTATCATCTACCTTCTTACATAAAACAGGACATTTGATAATGAGAAAATGACAAATTATCAAACACGGAGAATTACCAAAATGAAAAGTAAAATTCTCCCAAACTTTTTGAATGAAAAATAGGGAGTCTAGTTTGGAGAATTTACCTATACAGCTCATAGCTGGGGCAGTGCTTCCCTATTTGGATCTATTCCTGTAGGGCCTCCTTATTTGGATCAATAACTTTTTGTACTTCATGTAATTCTGAGCAACTGTCCTATGGAACAACCGACAGACAAACCGCATGATTCGATCTGTCCACTCAAATCAAGAACTCCACTGCTATTAACATGATACATCATTGAGAATATAATGCTGTCTCACTTCACTCGACAGCAATTAGAACATTACATATTACTCAAGCTTTTTCTCAGGACTTCCATCACTTTGTAATTACAGAGAAGCAGGCTGATCTAAACCTCAATATATTTTCCAATTCATCTAATGAAATATCTCAACAAAAATTACTACTTGCGCCTTTATTAAGCCCAAGTGATAACTATCAGCTTCACTAAAAAGGAAAGGCATGCAGTTCTAACCTCATGAGGAGAGATGGGTTTGGTTATGTTGAATGATTCTTCCACATCAGGACTTCCAACATAAATATTCAAATACCTGAGGGGTGTCAATAACCAATGTTTACAAAGATCAACAAAAATCTTTTTAAAATGTATATAATACAGAATAATTCTACACAATATGACTGGTCACGTTGAAACTTCGACTTTTACTTGTGTTGCAAAAAAATGGCTCCCAAAACTGAAAATAACTTTAATTAGTTTTAAAGGATAATGACTGTGAGACAGTCTGAACAAAATGAAGGTAAGTACATATAAGAAAGAGATTATGCAACTTTGTGAGTTTCTAGCTTTGGTATTAAAAATGAGATTCACTTATCAAAAATAGAAGCATGCTCACTCCTGGATTTTTTGCATCACATTGGCCACAAACATTGCATTTTAAACAAGTTCCTCTAATTACTAACCCCTGACACTTTAGTTAAGGTATTTGTCAGATTTGTACTACTTGTTCAATGCTAGAAGTTATAATCAAAGTGTTCGAAATCATAAGAGGACTGTTACACAGTCTTCAAACTAGCAAGGTCTACAGACTAAATCAGGCAGACGTTTTAAATAATTGAAACCTACAGTTCAGACAATCAAGTAACTAACAGAATTAAACAAGAACTCAGCACACCAAAAAATCTGCAAGCATCTTCTTATAAAGACTTAAAGGCCTAACCAACTGATACAAATTTGATAAAATAATTGTTTTGGTACCAATCTCGAACATAATTTAATTTGAATTTCTTAATTTGAAACCTTCAACCTTAAACATAAAAAGATGAAAAGTCAAACTACTTACTTTAGGTACCAAATAGGATCTGCATCTGTTGTTATTTTTTCATTAGCTTTCATTATTTTTTTAATCTGTGAACCAATAAGTTGAAGATTGTTCAGATAACATCACTAATATTATTATTATCACTAGTGACATCATTACCACTAACACACCCCCTACAACCACTACTACTACAGCCACTATTAATCACTACTACTACTCCTAATAATAGTTATTAAAATAATAATAATAATATCAACAGTAATTAGTGTACTCAGTTCTGACTAGTATGTAAACAATAAACTGACCGATGAAGTAAAATCATTAAAAACGACAACAATTAAATCTAATGACAATAAATTATCACGAGATAGTTTTCTTAGATACAATAACAGTGAAATTATAGCCTTGCAATTGAATTTTCAGAGCAAAGGTCCACTGCTACTGCATCTGTTTTTATGGCACTATTTGGTTATTCCTTGATAAACAAATTTTTATTACTCACATCAATATTAATGAAGTAGTTAAATGAGTCTATGTGCTGTTTCACAAGGCCTTTCACCTATTAAAAACAAGAAGTTTGCAAATGAATACAACAGAACTAAAAACAAAATTTAAATACTCTGTTTATCAACTTTAACTATGGTAAAAGCTCTGTAAGTCCCTTCCCTTAAAGTATTGTATAAAATTATTATCTTTCATTGCCCCTCGTTTTTTATTTCTTAGAGTTCGAGATGGAAAAGAAAGGTGGTCATAACTAACTTTTGGCTTGATAATGGGGGGAGGGGGTGTTGGGTTAGGGGTTAGGGTTAGGGTTAGGGTTAGGGTTAGGGTTAG
>JAOBRD020706879.1:0-14477 GCA_027575215.2 Hydrozoanthus sils
ATAAATAATTAACTGGCCAAAACACAAATGTTCCTTTGCCAAATTTTCGGCTTTATTAAAAAGGCCTTCATCAGGACAACTCAATATTTAGTATATATATATGATACTAAGTTCCAGAACTGCTTTGCTTGACCAAATACTGCATTTTGCCACCATCATCCCAATTTAGAGTCTTTTGGATAGAATATTGTATTAGATTTGTTTGGTTTAATGTGCCTTCTTTGTTCTTAGGAATTAACAGTTCACTGGAAGACTGGAGAACATTCTTAACTCAAACTCTTACAGGAGCACTAGCTGCTCCACAAGATTTGTTCAGGAAGGTAACTGCTGCTTCATGCCGACTCCTTGTATTAGTAAATTACTCAGGTGATTATAGAGTTTCTGCTGCTCACATTGGTGGAGGCTGAGGTATTATGCCAGCTATAATCACCTCGTGCGAGGTGTATAGCTAGCGTGTGAACAAATTTTCAAAGTGGTAGCCTCCCGTTTTGTGGGTCTTTAGGAGGAACAGTTACGTTCCATGAAAGAAAACGCTATTCTGAAAAGCTTTAAGTTTCCATAACACTTTTCCAAGGTAATGCAATGTCCCCAATGACAATTGTGCTAATGAGTGAAAGACAAAATGCGGGGTGAAAATGTTTCGGATGACAACAACAAATAAATTTTTTTGCACAAATCGTTGCAATGACTGGTATTTCTCTCTCTTAATCACCTGAGTATATTTTTTAAAACAATTATACGACTCAGGTCCAGTGAATATCTTCTACTTCGTCCCTTTGGCAAATAAGTGTTAGTTAACTGTAGCATTAGAAAAATTTAATATACAGTATCTAGTTTCAGGGTTCCGCAGGGTTTTGTATTTTAAGGTGTCGTAAAGGTCTGTTTCTTATAGAAGTACTTATTAAGTTCTTGTTTGGTGATGGAGCAAAGCGTTACTTTCTTGTCTCTTCACGTTTTGAGACATGTTGCTGGTAGACTTGATTACGAACCAAAAGTTACTGTTAAAGAAAGGTTTGAAGGAAATTAGGTACACGAACCTAGGCGTGTATGTACCAAACATATACGTATTTCTGTGTTCTTGTTGTGCATATATATGACAATTACAAAGCAAACTTTTAAGGCATTTAGATGTTAGAAAAGTGTGTGTGTTGTTTGGGGGGGAGGGGTTAAAACTTGAAGCTCTGGTTGGGAGCTTGTCACAGAAGGGGGCTTATTAGAGCATTTATTCTATTTTGTTACAAGATTCAAACCTGTCCAAGTTTTTTTTAAGTTACCAGAGACCTTAAACTAACAGTGTTCGTAGCATCTATATTTGGATGATACTATACAATTGCTTTATTTTTTAAAACTATATTTTTTCTGATTTAATTGTAGTCACAAGATCACTTCCAACCACGAGTCCATGGGTTTGAAGTTGGCATGAAGTTAGAGGTCATTCACCCCTTACGACCATACACCATTTGTGCTGCCACGGTAACCAAGAGTCTTGGTCCATACTACTTTGCTGTCACCACTGATTTTATTCCAGAGGTCCCAACATTTACATT
Source organism: Hydrozoanthus sils (assembly GCA_027575215.2). NCBI lineage: Eukaryota > Metazoa > Cnidaria > Anthozoa > Zoantharia > Hydrozoanthidae > Hydrozoanthus > Hydrozoanthus sils. Next base: position 1,548 of record JAOBRD020706879.1, read on the forward strand.
TTGCTGCCACAGTGACGCACCAGGAATATTTGCACCTGGATGGAGCATTCGAAATGGAGTAGACTTTACTGTTCCATCAAGTAAGCAGTGTAGATCTGTTACACAAGTCCTTACTATGAATGTATGCATGGGTCTCAAACTGCTTTGGCAAGTAACTTATTGTTTTACTCAACCTTTGGTTTAATTAGAAAATCTCTTGCGATTTATTGTTTGTTTGAAACAAGAAGTTGCAGGCTGAAATTTGTGCAACAAATTGTGGTTTTAAAAAATATTATTTAAATTAGGGGCCTAGCCAAAGGGGGGCAAGTTCCCCCCCCCAAACCTTTCCGTTGTACCAATATATATTTTTCTTTTTTGAAAACTAAAACTACCCAAATTAAACATGCCACTTTTTGGTGCACGTTGAACTGATTCAACGAACTGTACTATTTATGCTTGCCCGATACATTATTATAAGACTTTCCAAGCAAAAGTTTGGAATGTACGGTGTTCGCGAGCCCACAAAGACTTTTCCCAGCGCACTGCACCATAGCCACGGCACTTTTGTTTTTCAAATATGTATATTCCCTTAAACAACTCGAGCTGCTTGTCAACCGAGCGTTATTAAACTAAAGTCGAAAAGATGTTTGCCCTGAAACAAAGAAGCCAACAACAACCTTGAGCAATTGCCACACACACTGGGCAGAACGTCACGAAGTGGCGCTCATGAGCTGTTTTACAGCCTCTTGCTGTTGCTTCTGGAGCTATTACAAATGAGATAGAGTGTTCGAAAATAGGTATGAAAACTGGAACTGGGATGGGGAAAGTTGCACCACAGCCGATGACCTTTTTGTGGTTTCGTCCAATTTCCAGTCCTTCCTTCCACACTTGTTCCTGTGATGAAATGCCTCTTTGTCATGAAGCCACTCTGTTTAGAGCTGCAAAAGCGTGAAAGTGACATTTACAGGGTGTACTCGCAAGTGAGCTGATGATGATGAGGCACAGCATCGACCCCCTCATCTTGTAGTGGTGATGTTCAGAATGCGGCGTAGGCAGCGGTTTTGGAATGTAGCAAGTTTGTGACAGTTGGCTTTGGTTGTCTTCCATGACTCACATCCATATAGCGAAGTGGTGAGGACATCGCACTTGAAGAAGTTGGGTTTAGTTTTTAACCTGATCTTCTTGCTTTTCCAGGTGTTCTTGAGGGAGGCAAGTGCTTGCCCAGCCTTGGAGAACCTGGTTTTAACTTCAGGCTCTGAGTCTCCATCGGTTGTCATCTTGGACCTAGATACATCAACTCAGTGACTTCTTCTCTATCTTTCCATGCAGGGTGATTGGTGCAGCTGAGCGTTGGTTCATTCTCATGTGTTTGGTTTTCCTTGTGCTGACCTTGAGACCAAGCGTAGCTGCTGTGGAAGCTAGGCTTTTGGTCATGGCCTGCATGTCTATTTGGTGGTATGCTAATAGGCTGATGTCATTCACAAAATCAAGGTCATTGAGCATATTGGAAAGAACCCACCTAATGCCGGTTTGATCTTCCTTAGCATTTTTCGTGACCCAGCCAATACAAAAAGAAAAGAGAAACGGAGCAAGTATGCAGCCCTGCTATACACCTGTCCAAAAGGTTGTGTCAACTGGTTTCCACAGATGACCTGGGCTAGGCCAATACCTTGGTATAGCCTTCTACTGATGTGAACAACCTTGGACGGTATTCCGTAGTGTCGCAGAATGCTGCGCACAACGTAAATTAAACAGCACCACAATCATACCTCAGCATGTTCCTCTATCAGTACTACAAGGGATCTTTTTGTTTTCCTTTCATGGATCACCTGTCTGTAGAAATGGATAAGTTCTTTAGCGCAGAGCAGGTGAATGTGTTCAAACTTATTTCCTTGGTGCCAGAGGTTTTGATGAGTACCGATGATGGTGATTTGGCTGTACTGAGCACTGAAGTTTTACCAAGGCGACCTTGTGAATTTAGACGAGGTAGATTTAAAGCTCATCCGTTGGCGAAAAGAACCCCTTCCAGGAAGTGGGATTAACGCACTGAGAAACTGCGGTGCCACATACTATCCAAACATACATGCGCTGCGGTACTTCGAAGCGCTTCAAGACCTACCTAAGAAATACAATGGGCACAAGAAGAGAGTCGTCCATGGCATTAAAATGCGCTTTATTATAGCAGAACTACTATAGTGTGTTATGGTTATATCCCAAGGGAAAACCCTGGTTATGCCCCTGCAAATCTTGATTAAACATTTTTTTATATAATTATTATGGACTCATTTCTAATTACATATCGAAAGAGAAAAGAAAAAAGTCAAAAATTCATTAATGTTTTTTTTCAACTTTGAGTTTTATTTTGTGCATGCTCTCAAGGTAAACATGCATTTTAGTTTGCAAACAAAGTTTTACAGCTTTTAAATGTTAATTCGTGTTTAATTATATGAATCCGTCAGTTAATGCGATAAAGAATTTTTAGTCAATAATCAGTACAATGATCAAAGCAAATCACGAGATTTCAAAAGAACACAAAATTCATTAGCATATATTCTCAAAGCATATGGGGGGGTAGTACTCACGTGTTTTGGTATCATATTTTTCTTAATCTCATTCAACGACCATATAAGTGCAGTTTTTTTGATTAAGTTAATTAAATCAGGGTTTTTTTGGGTAGACAAATTCTGAAGTTGGGATTTTTTGGGTTTGAAATATGAACTTCTGGGATCCCTCATTTATTAGAATACGTGAGTGGGACCCATGGGTAGTTAGTGTTATTGATACCGAAAAACCTATTATGTAGTGTTATCACAATCATCATTATAATGCAGTCGTATTATTCCACACATTATTGCTGTATCGAAAACTATTTATACTTCTTTATTGACTATGGGCTACAACTGTTCTTTTAAGTAGCTGTTTATGTATACTTTAATTACGAAAATATTTGGAGCTTAAACTCTCCAACATTTGATTTTGGACAAAAAACGTTCAGATATTTTAACCCATAAACTTCGTACAGTCGACGAATTGGTTAGAAATTATTCTTTAGTCGACCCTTGCCATCGATGAGGAGCCAAAAAGCAGTAGTTCTTGCACCATCACGAACTAATTCGCAGTGGGGAACTATGAAACGCTGAACACGCCAAAGCAATGAAAGAGTATGATTCAAAAGATGAGACAAACCCAGAAGAGGCATTCTATTGGAAGACGATGAACCTGAGTTGTACTTTGAGTCTATTGATACGGGTTCCTGACCACACCAGGCTTCCAAACTTGCGATATTGAGTCATTAATCAAAATTGAATAAATTTCAAAACTTTTTTTTGTCCGAAAGTTTATTCGTCTGAATATTTTCGTGTTTAAAGTAATTCCAGTTGTATAATTTACACTATTTCATAATTCGCGCAGATTACACTAAAAAGGCGTTTACATGGGAAAAGTACCTTACTCTGTGTAGGGCCCAGGCAGCTCCTTCTCAACTATTCAAGGTATAAAATCTGAATATGATTTCAATAGTTTAACGAGCTTATTTCTATGTTGTCAATTACAGGAAAGATAGGTTTGTTAGATAGTATATATAACATGTCAGGATATTTTTACCTGTTATTGACCAAGTGTGAGGTCTATATTGTAAGCTTGTGATGAATGGTTTTTTCTTATTTTTATGCTTCATGCGCAGTGTAAGTTCTTGGGCCACGAGGAAGCTGAGTTTGCAAAGTTATCATGAGTTTTAATTGAGTGATAAGAATTATGTAGTATCATGTTACGGTTTGAAGAGAGTTTTCCATTCCTACCCGCCTCTAGCCTTGAGTCTTTATAATTATAAGATAGGTAAGAAAAATAAAATGATGAGGATGTTTATGATAAAAAGTATGACAGATTAAAGTTCTTCAACAATTAATGTTTCCATCTTCAATTTGCACAGAAAGTAAAACTATGCCGCTTCAAAACTGGAATGAAAGTTGAAGCAGTTGACCTTGAACATCCATTCACTGTGAGAGTTGCCACGGTGACTGATGTGATGGGGAGGCTGGTGCAACTTTTCTTTGATGGTCAGTCCAGGTTCCAGTTTCTGGATGTAGAGTCTCCGGACGTTTATCCCATTGGATGGTGTCAAAGGACAGGTCACCCCCTCGAAACACCGTTTGGAGCAAGTAGGTTGATGTGAAAGATTCTAATAAAAGAATAGTAGTTATCATAAGATGGAACTTTTCTTTCTTTCTCACTTGTCCAATGCCCACAACGTGACCTACAAATAACTGGCTACAAATATGGCACCGCTCATGCACATTCGCGTCTGGCTAATTTTAGCTGCAAATATGACGCAGTTTCGATCGAAAAAAATGGCTCGTTTTCCAGATTTTATAGAGGCAGTTTGTTAAACAACAAAAACAATAGCAGTACCGGCTAAATGTCAAAATGTCAGTCATGGTCAATATATATTGAATTCTCCTGGGCCAGGTTATTCTAAGGTAGATTAGCAACAGAACCATAGATAAACCTTTAATCTACGTTCTTGTTTCCAACCTTACAGATACTGGTTTGAGCTGTAATTTTGGCATTGACAATTTTTTCTGTGGAAAATCTAAAGTGCCTCATAAAAACCGCAAACCTTTTCCCAGAGAAGTAATTACTCCTTGAGTTTTGGTTGAGCCTTGGGTTAATATTAACCAGTCTTGTACAACCCAGCCCTGGGCAAAATGACAATAGATCTCCCCGAAACCTCATACGCTTAGCCATTCTCAATCCAATAAGATGATACCATTTGGAAAATAAATGATAAGCTAATTTCCATTCTTGTTTGTTTTTCAGTTGTTCCAGATAACAAAGTGAAGTGAGTATGGTCAAGCTTAGATTTCTTTTTTATAGTTCCTATCACTCTTTCTGGTACGGAAGAATCTAAATGGCTGATTGCTGTTCTGTAGTATTCCAGAGGGAAATGAGAAGATAACTATGCCGTCGTTTGCGGAGGTTATGGGAAAACACCACGCTGCTGCCCAGGCTTCTCAAGCCCAAGTTGGTAAGTGTTCTACCGTTTCCGAAACAGAGACTGGAGTTGGTTTTTTAATAAATAATTTTTCTGATACTCTCAAAGTATTATTAACTGGATCGTTATCAATGAAACATGCTACAAAGAAATCAGCAAATGAACCAAATTCAAAACTTTGACAGTCTGTGACACTGAAAAGCGGTGATTTCCTAGTAGCACAGCAGTGAAAAACGCAACTTTATAGAAAGTTGCCTGCTAACAAACGCTGTAACACAGTGTATAGATGATCTTTCTTGAAGTAGGATGTAAACTCGAAAGACTGAAGGGGTTAAAAACTTTTTAAAAGCCTATACAGTAGCAACAAAGGTCCACTGGTTTTTGCTCTCTGTACTTTGGTTAGCATCTCTGCTCTGCTAAACAATGGGCGTTATAAAAAATTGAATGGTAAAACCCCAGACCTGGTAAACTTGAAAGATCTAAAAACTTAAATCTCAGTCTTTCCCCTCTAAAACTACTCAAGATTTTAGAAAAAAAGAACTGTCGAAACCAGGAAGGCAGGGAGCTTTGTTCCATTAGTAAACATCTTGATTTTGTTACAGGGGCAAAGCACGTAATGAGAAGTAAACATGCTGGAAGTTGACTTAAAACTTAAAAAGCTTCTTAAAAAGCATTTGTACTAAACAATTTATTTTTTGTGTCAAAAAATATATAAATGATATATAAGCTCGAATATTCTAAATTCAGACAAACTAAACTTGAGAAGTGAACTATTTAAAGATTTAGGTAAAAATCATGTGTCACATGGCAAAACCGTGTGAGTTGGCAGTTCTGAAATCTTACTACGTAGTTCGCATCGTTCACCAAGTGACCCATTTCCAATTAGAAATCTGTACGTGCTCTATTTAGCAATAAGACCTGGCTAAAGTCTTAGTGTAGTGGAAGTGCAGAATATAAAAATGTTGTAGCCGTTGAACAAAAAAGATTTCACACGCCTTTCGTAAAAGTTTTTATGCAGGCGAATCTCCTAAAGTTCAGGTGGCAGATATTTCCAAAGTTGAGTTACTGTGCGTAACGCCTTTGGTTCAAACCGTAATAGTACTGTTGTTGTCATTATTAATCATTATTATCATTATTATTACTGTAGTTATTATTATTGTTACTATTATTATCATTACCAATATCAATCTGCAATATGCTTTAAAATCATGTGTTTCACTGATTTCTGCTGGTAGTTTATTGAACAGCTGAGCCGAAGTTTCCAGGAATGTTCCTACCAATCGAGGAACTTTCAAAGTTTATCATTATCAGATAACTATTATTATTATTATTATTATTATTATTATTATTATTATTATTGGTATTATTGATGTTTTTACTATTACTACTTTTATTAAATTAGTACTTTGACTTTTCAAGTAACAGTGATTCCAAGAAAGTCCCAGACAAGGTAGGTATAACTTATTTTGAAATTTAGATCTTGAATTATTGGCACTTAAAATATGGTTAGTATTCAATATTTTTTGTGGCCGTGTAAGCAACATGATCCAACATATCCAGTTATAGAAACATATATTCTGAACACCTAGTGTACCGAAACGACTTGTTAAGAAGCTGCTGATTGAACTAAATGTGTCTCCCAAGGCTCCAAATTCTCCTATTTAGGGAAAATGATCTCTTAACTTTTTTGAGAAACTAATAATGAAACTGAAAGCTACAACAATCAAAAAATGGTCCAAAGGCTGTAGGCGAAAGTATTGTTTGGTTTTTCTAGGTCGTTTAACAGTAATTTCTTGATCTAGTTGTGCCGATAAGGATAGTTACCCACTACATCTTCATGTATCGTTTCATTTTATAGACTTGATAATGATAAAGAAAGAGAAGAAGAGAAAGAGGTGAAAGAAAGAGAACTAAAAGACAAAGACGATGGTTCCAATGAAACGGACTCTAGTGACGAAGACGATGCAACAGGTGGGTGATAGAACAGTTGCTACCCATGAGTATGAGATTGATGAGGAGGATGGAACAGGTAGGTGATAGAGCAGTTGCTACTCATGAGTACAAGAGTGATGAGGAGGATGCAAACAGGTGGCTGATAGAACAATTGCCATTTGTGAGAACGAGAGTGATGAGGATGCAACAGGTGGGTGAGAGAACAGTTGCTATTCATGAGTACGAGAGTGCTGAAGATGGACCAGGTGGGTGATAGAACAATTGGTATTCGTGAGAACGAGAGTGATGAAGATGCAACAGGTGGGTGATAAAACAGTATGTTATTAATTCGTTTTTTCAATCAATTAACACTGACGACACATACGAGGCCCCTGAGCATCTCAGCATACCACCAGGAACCCGTGTCCCAACAGTTGAGGAGTACGACTTGTTTAAGTTATTGATACATCAAAAGCGAACTGCACCGGGCCCCGATGAAATTTCCTATTGGTTTTGGCGTGATTGTGCCCACCATCTCGCTCCTGTGATCACCAGCATTTTTAACTGTTCTCTTAGATAGCATACTGTTCCATCTATGTGGAAACTAGCAAACATCTTATCTCTCCCAAAAGAAAGTCAACTAACAGAGTGCAATCAATTGAGACCAATTTCACTGACTAACATAATCATGAGAATTTTCGAGCGGTTAGTTTACAAGCAACAGTTATCCTCCGTTCTGAAGACAGCCATTGGTCCTGACCAGTTCGCCTACAAGGAGGGACTCAATACCACCATGGCCCTCATCAAATGTCAGCACCATTGGATGGAATGGCTTGACAAAGATGCGGAGTTCGTCAGAGTTTTCTCGTTTGATTTCAGCAACGTATTTTGACTTGGTCCCACACCAAGCTCTGTGTACCAAGCTTAAGTCTTATGCTATAAATCTATTTATTACGAACTGGATTATTAGTTTTCTTAGTGGACGTCAGCAAAGAGTAGTGGTTGATGGCATTGTTACGGACTTTCTAGATATCAACAGAGGAGTACCACAAGGAACTGTCCTTGGGCCCATCTTATTCTCTATTATGGTTAACGATATCAAACCTATTTTCCCAAGGAACCAGCTTCGTAAGTATGCTGATGACCTAATGTTGAGCGTGCCTGTCAAATTCAATTCTGTGGACACATCGCGCTTGGAGGTTGCTAATATACAACAATGGGCAGACGAAAACAGGATGAAACTGAACATGAAAAAGACTTTCGAGGTGATAGAGAAGGGAAGGACGCAGAAGCCTGTACCTCCATCACTAGAAGGGATTTGTAGGAAGAATGAGCTGAAGCTGATTGGCATTACGCTTAACGAAAATCCTTGTAACTGGGACACTCAATTTGAAAACATTATGAATAAAGCCAGTTCTAGGTTATATATACTTATGGTGTGTAAATACTATGGATACTCGCTACAAGAATTGACCATCTTATTTGACAGTTTAATTATCTCACTATTCTTGTATGCAATTGAGGTCTGGGCTTGTGCCTCTGAGAGTAGGTACCTGTGTCAAATCGATAAGTTCTGTAAGCGAGCATTAAGATACGGTTATACTACTAGCTTTGTTCCTATAACGGAACATATTCAAGTCAGGGACAGGCAATTGTGGGGCAAAATCATCACTGACAAGGCAAACCCACTCCAAAGCCTGCTACCACCCCAAAGAACTCTAAGATTAAGAAAAAGTAAAGGGGGCTCAATTTTATATTACCTAAGGTTATAACTGAAAGGTTCAAGCGAGTATTTCTTAATAGATGCCCTTTTTTAAATTAATGGGATATATTTATATAATACATTTTATATTAACTACTGTATTGTAAACTCACACGTTTGTCTGTGAGTGTGTTTTATAGAATAAAGATCTATTGTTATTGTTATTGTTAGTCGTGCGTTTGAGAGAGATGTGGAGGTTGCAACAGATGGGTGATAGAATAGTTGCTATTCGTGAGTACGTGAGTGATGATGATGCAGCAGATGGGTGATAGAACAGTTGCTATTCGTGAGTATCAGAATGATTAGGATGCAACAGGTGGGTTATAGAATAGTTGCTACTCGTGCGTACGACAGTGATGAGGAGGATGCAAACAGGTGGCTGATAGAACAATTGCCATTTGTGAGAACGAGAGTGATGAGGATGCAACAGGTGGGTGAGAGAACAGTTGCTATTCATGAGTACGATAGTGGTGAGGAGGATGCAAACAGGTGGTTGATAGAACCGTTGCTACTCGTGAGTACGAGAGTGATGAGGGTGCAACAGGTGGATGAAAGAAAAGTTGCTAGTCGTGAGTTTGAGAGAGATGTGGAGGATGCAGCAGATTGGCGATAGAACCGTTGCTACTCGTGAGTTTGAGAGAGATGTGGGGGTTGCAACAGATGAGTGATAGAATAGTTGCTATTCGTGAGTACGTGAGTGATGATGTTGCAACAGATGGGTGATAGAACAGTTGCTATTCGTGAGTACCAGAATGATTAGGATGCAACAGGTGGATGATAGAACAGTTGCTACTCGTGAGTACGATAGTGATGAGGAGGATGTAAACTGGTGGCTGATAGAACAATTGCCATTTGTGAGAACGAGAGTGATGAGGGTGCAACAGGTGGGTGATAGAACAGTTGCTAGTCGTGAGTACGAGAGTGACGAGGATGCAACAGATGGGAGGTAGAACAGTTGCTACTGGTGAGTAAGAGAGTGATGAGGAGGATGGAACAGGTGGGTGATAGAACCGTTGCTACTCGTGAGTGCGAGAGTGATGAGGGTGCAACAGGTGGGTGATAGAACAGTCGCTAGTCGTGAGTACGAGAGTGACGAGGATGCAACAGATGGGTGGTAGAACAGTTGCTACTGGTGAGTAAGAGAGAGATGAGGAGGATGGAACAGGTGGGTGATAGAATCGTTGCTGATCGTGATGTTGAGAGAGAAGTGGAGGTTGCAACATACGGGTGATAGAACCGTTGCTAGTCGTGAGTTTGAGAGAGATATTGAGGATGCAACAGATGGGTGATAGAACAATTGGTACTCGTGAGTTTGAGAGAGATGTGGAGGTTGCAACAGATGGGTGATAGAACAGTTGCTATTCGTGAGTACGATAGTGATGAGGAGGATGCAAAGATTGGATAGATATTCAAAATGGCGGCGTCTACACGCCATTTGAGCGCTCTTAGGAGAACGTACATATTCTACCTCTGTTACATTCTTCTTAGCAGCCTTTCACACAAAGAAAAAACGTTAAGTGCTGGAGGCATCTCATGTTCATTCGCAGTAGCAAAAACACTCACTCGTGTGGAAATACCGGCAACTCAGGGAACCCACCGTAAGCTTGATGCTAGAAGCAAGACTCCACTGGCGATACGACTGATGAAAATCTGCCAACTTATACAATGCTGCTCTGTAGCAGTAGTTGTTCTACTCTCTGGTGATGTCGTACCTAATCCAGGTTGGAACCAACCAGCTTTAAAGCAGCTGTTTGGGCTGAAAATTGCCCACCTCGGTATCAGAAGCCTATCTGAACACTTGGACGAGTTTCGCGTACTAATGAAAGACAACCCGTTCGATATTATGTGCCTAACAGAAACATGGCTCAACTCCTTTGATAATATTAATGGTTAGAATCTCTTTCGCAGTGATCGGGAGGCCGCTCACAGGGGAGGTGGAACAGCGATTTGTTATAATAGTAAGCTATGGGCCAGGCAAAGGACAGATTTAAGCAGTGACCTAGACATCGAAGCCACCTGCCTTGAAGTGACTTTTAAGAACCAAAGCAAAATGCTCGTTTGCTCAACTTACTGTCCGGATAAGGACTTGTATCGGGATTGTAAGCCCAACCTGGAAACGATGTTAGAGTGTGCGTCAGTGGAGGGTATTGAGCAGATGTATTTAGGTGACTAAAACCAGAACCTATTACCGAAAAGACTATCTACAGATGCAAGAGACCTGGTCCAGTTGTTTACATCTTATCAGTTCACTCAGCTTATCAAAGACCGCACGCGTATTACTGCTCACTCGCAAACTTTGCTCGATCACATCTACTCGCCAATAAAGAAAAGGGATCACTCTCTCATATATTTAATTCGGCGAACAAAGAAACAACGCGGCCCTTCGAAAATTATTCACTACAGAAACTTCAAAAGTTATTCAAGTGAGAACTATCAATCTGACTTGCAAAGTGTCTCTTGGGAAGATGTAAACACTTCCCTAACTGTGGACGATGCGTAGGTGGCTTTTATCACGACCTTTAGGAATGTTAGTGATCGCCACACGCCTCTTGCGACCAGTCGAGTCCGTGCAGCCACTCTACCGTGGTTAACTAGTGATATTAGGGATATGATGCGCACGAGAGACTATCATTACAAAAGGGCGGAAAGAACAAAGGACTCTCTCGACTGGTCAGTCTACAGGGATTTCAGGAACAAAATGTTCAACAAAGCTTATTCGTGACTCGAAGCGAAATTATTCAGAAGTCATCGATGCCAACAATAAAGACTTGGGAAAACTGTGGAAAACACTTAAATCTGCTATCTCGAGCACAAAGAAATTGAATAGTGTCTGATCACTAGAAACCGCCGATGGTTGACTTTTGAGGTACTAGAGATAGTGCAAGGCTTTGCGAGTTATTTCCGCACTGCCTTCTCGAAAATCAGAGAAAATATGCCATCCATTATTTATTCACCTAGGAGGCGATCACCTAGATCAAGGAGTATTTTTTGCTTGTCCAGAGTCGACGAGGACTTTGTCTGTAGTGAAATGAAAAAGATCAAAGCGTCGAAGTGTACTGGCCTAGAAAATATTCCTGCTCGACTTCTCAAAGACAGTGCTCCAATCATCACGAGACCGGTGACCACCCTTATTTATCGATCGTTATCTAAGGGCTCTCTACCATCTTACTGGAAACACGCTGTGGTCACACCCATCCACAAGTCAGGCTTGACCACTGAAGCTGCAAACTACAGGCCCATCTCTACTCTGCCTGTGTTTGGTAAGATCCTGGAACGTGCTGTTCACACCATGGTATATGCATATCTTCAAGAATACAATCTCCTCTCGAACTACCAATCTAGATACAGACCCCTGCACTCTACTAGCACCTGCTTCATAGATATTACTAACAGACTCCTGCAAAATATAGATAAAGGACAGCTTACTGGAATGGTTTTTTTGGACCTTTCCAAAGCTTTTGATACTATAGATCACGATGTAATGTTAAATAAGCTTCTGGCCCAAGGATTTTCGGACTCTGCTATTGTATGGTTCAGAGCTTATCTCACAAATAGGACGCAGAGTGTTTGTGTTAACGGTGTGCTTTCTGATCCGCAATCTATCGCATTTGGGGTCCCTCAGGGGTCCCTCCGCGGTCCGTTACTGTTTATTACCTACATTAAGAACTTACCATCCGTTGTAAACAGTTGCGAGATACAGCTCTATGCAGATGACACTTTACTTTTTTTTTAGCGGTAACTCTATATCAGACATTGAATTCCATTTGTCTGAAGACCTTAACAACGTGATCAACTGGCTAGAAAATAATTTTCTCTTTCTCAGCTATACTAAGACTAAGATTATGCTATTCGGCACGCACCAGCGGTTAGCCAACGTCAGAAACTTCAGCATTACTGCGTGTAACATGTCTCTTGGCAGAGTATACCAGTTCAAGTACCTTGGAGTCATTCTTGATCCTTCTCTTTCATGGAATGACAATATTGACCACATCGCCTTCAAAATATCATCTAGGCTTGGCATGCTACGGAAAGCTCACAGGGTCATTCCTAGGGGGAGGTGTATCACTCTCTATGATTCTATGGTTCTTCCGTTTTTTTGATTATTGCTCACCTAGTCCATCTAGTCTCATCTGGTTGATGAGGACGATGGAACAGGTGGGTGGTAGAACAGTTGCTAGTCGTGAGTATGAGAGTGCTGTGGAGGATGGAACAAGTGGTTGATAGAATAGTTGCTACTCGTGAGTATGAGAGTAATGAAGAGAGTGCA
>JAOBRD020706987.1:0-14476 GCA_027575215.2 Hydrozoanthus sils
ATATCAGGGTATATATCGACTGCCCCCCAAAACTTCTCCGCGTCATCTCAGCATTCCACGAGAACACCAGAGCGCGGATCCGGCGTTTCGATGGCGAAGTTTTCAGTCCATTTCAGTACAACGGGGAAGCAAAACAAGGCTGCGTACTTGCACCTACACTGTTTGGTATCTTCCTGTCACTACTTTTTTACTCCGCCTTCCGGGACTGCGAAACAGGAGTGTTTCTCCATACACAATCTAGTGATAAACTCTTCAATGTTAGCAGACTGCGAGCCAAAACCCTGCGCCAACGCGTACTCGTGCGAGAGCTTCTTTTCGCCGACGACACAGCCCTGGTAGCTCACACCAAGAACGACCTTCAGGCTCTGATAGACCGTTTCAGCGCCGCCTGCAACTGCTTCGGCCTCGTCATCAGTCAGTCTAAAACCGAGCTAATGCAGCAAGGTAATCAGGCTGAGCGTCCAGCAGATATCCAAATAAACAACGAACTGCTCAAGAACACCAACACATTTAAATACCTGCATGGGCTGCATCATATCCTCTTCGTCCCGAGTGGACGCTGATATTAACGCTCGCATCGGAAAAGCGTTCTCGGCCTTTGGCAGTCTCCGCGACCGCGTGTGGGACAACTCGAAACTCATTATCTGCACCAAGATGTCAGTCTATTCCGCGTTGTCCTCAGCACCCTTCTCTACGGGACTGAAGCTTGGCCAACGTAGCCAGCCAGGAACGTAAGCTAAATATCTTCCACATGCGCTGTATCAGAAATCCTCCGCATTCAATGGAATGACAAGGTGACTAATGTCGAGGCCCGCGCTAAGATGCCCGCCTTATCTGAAGTATTGCGGAAGCGTCGCCTGCAGTAGTTTGGTCATGTTCGCCGCATTAGCGACAGCCGTCTGCCAAAAGCCGCTCTGTAATGCCAGCTCACTCAAGGCTCGCGAAAACCTGGTCGCCCCTTACTGTAGTTTGCTGATGCCATAAAAAAGGACCTGAAGAAATTTAACATCACCGTCGAAAACTGGGAGGGAATAGCTGATAACCGCAAAGCCTGGCGCAGTGCCCAGTCTCCATGACGGCGCAATCCACCACCTGTCACAGTGGCTACACAACGAGACCTCGCGGTGACTCCAGCGTCACCAAAAATGCTGCCGCAGACCGGGTCCAGCCCCCAACTTATGAACCTACGGGGCCGAAAGGAGCCGACGACGACGAGGACGACGACAACGACGACGAGTTTTCTATAACTGACCTCCCGATCCGATCGATGCAGAGCCCAGATTTTCTAATTCGCATGGCCAAAGACATAAAAGCTCCAAGCGCGTGCATATTTCCAAGGTGGCGGCTGTTGTTCAGATTTCGAGAGAGCTTATTAGCCTGGTTGAAAATTAGTTCTGTTTCTGAAATTGTGTCACGCCCGAGCTAATAAGCTCTCGCTCTGATTGACCGATATTTAACGGCTATCATTTTTATCGTCTCGTGGCGAGCACTGCGATTATCAAGGGGTCGGTGAAAAGCGTTGTTTATGACCGATTTTCTCCGTGGATATTTGAGGTATAACTCTAAAATTATGGCAGTGGTTAATGTTATATGTGCCTGGTTGAGCTGTGTTCGAGTTCTGCTCGTTGTTTGAGCGAGTCAATGTAGAGGTGAGTCTGAATGAGGGTGACTGGCGATTTGCGCTGTCAAGTTGCTCACCTTTCTCTTTTCTTCTCTCTTTCTATTTCTCTCCTCTCTCCCTCCCAGGCCCTCCTCTTTTTCCCGTTTTTTCTTTCTTCGTTCATCTTCTTCTGGCTTTCCCTAAAAAAACCCACCAAGGTTGACAACACTGCATTAAAGTAATAATTTTTATTCGTCAGTGTATTTCAGTTAACAGAAACCAATGCCATACAGTATACGAGAAGCCTTTTGGGTAGTAAGCCTGTGCCATGAGATGGGGGATAACCTGAACAATTGCCGACCTCTGCATTGTTACAAACCGAAAACAGCGGTTACCGATCGATAAGCTCGTAAAGAGCGAACTGCTTATTTTTTGGACGTCGTTTTTTTTTCTTGGAGGGGAGGGGCAGGGTGGAATTCAACTTCGAACTATTAGTATATTGTTATCGTTTTATAACTGAAGTAGTCAGTGTACCATCTCAGCCTCAATAGTCTGATGAGAAGCACCGAATCTATTGCCCAACATTGATGCGAAGTCTTTCAAATTACGTAATAGTTGTTGAAATTATTAAGAAAATTATTTCACGTTCACCTTCAAACCGTGAGTTGAGGGCGAGGTTATGATAGATGACGTCATGCTCGGGCGGGGCTGAGACACTGTCCTTTCCGGTTCTCATTATCTCCACAGCTCAGCTAGTACCTGCTGTCGTCCAAGGATGTGAGGCAGCAGCACTATACAGTATACTCGCCTATACTAATAGAGCTGTGTACGCATGAGCTGCAGTGAAAACCGACCCGGATACCCGCGCGTAACATAAGAACAAAGTCGTAGTGCGATCTGTGCACACAAAATGGTGAAAGACAGGAACAGCTCTTCCATTGTCATTTGGAAATAAAGGAAGTTGTTCTCTGTCGCTCAATATGGGCCCGCGGGATATGGGTTACGAGTTTGAAAAGCATGATGTTGTTGAATCCCTTTTTAGCTTCCAATGGTCCAATAAAAAAATGGTGTTTCAAATATTAGAGAGTTTCAGGATTCAAGATTATCTCGTTAACACCTTCTTCAACATCGCATTTTAATACCCTTCGCTCTAAATATTCAGTTTTGGTCTTTGCTCGGGTCTTTCTCGCGCACTAAAAGATAGTACCATTGTAGTGTCGGAGTAGCGTTAGTATAGATTGTTATGTAAGCGACTCCTTGTCCTCAACGTTATTAAATTATATAACAATAACCAATTTTCTTCGAATATTGGATGACATATTTTATAACATAAGAACCGAAATAACCGTAATGCTTGAGTAAAAAGAAGACCTTGAAGTTTCTTGTTTCTATGAGTGAAGTTCCTGAAATCGACACATAAAAATGGCGGAAATCTAAATTTATCACAGTAAATTGACTCGCTGCGTGAAAGTAAAAAGTCTTGTTTCTGTAGAACTACTGGCCGGTAGAGCAACACACAAAAGCTTTTTGTTTCCTTTCTGCTGCCAATCATGACTATTTTCAGGAAGCGAGCTTAGGTCAGATACGAAACATGTTTTGCATCACAAAGCACTTCACCCCCTTAAATGTTTGTTATGTTACGCGTCGAGGGAATGGCGCGTTGTGATTGGTCGAGACGCAGGTGATGTCGAAGTTCGCCTCAGTTGTGGGCCAATCTAGCAGGTTGTAGATGATCGCACAGCGAAAGTTTTCTTTTAAAAGGCGAGTGGTTTCGAAGTGCTTTCATGAGGATGGAGGGCAGCCAAAGGAAGCAGAACGGCTTTGAAGAATATACTTGGATGGAGAATATGGATGCTTTTGATAGAGAAGTCCAGCAGAAGCTGTGGGAAGAAGACTTTATTCGCTCATGCATAGAGCAACTGTTGGAAGAAGAAGAAGAGCGAGAGACGATTTCGGCCGCTGAAATTATACGCCATAAGCAGTTGGAGAGTTTTCAGAACCTGCAAATTAGCGGTTCCGTGTCGTCGGAACAGTGCCAAGCACCTAAAGTTAACGGTTTTCAAAGCGAAACTACGAATGGCTTATCAAACGGCATTGACATTTTGGTGAGTATCTGACTTGTATTAAAACGTTTTGTCATACAATTTCGAAGATCATTTTTTGATGCGCCAATTTCACAAGGACGCCAAACACGTAGTTTACTTTGGTTTGTTTTGAAATTTTAACACGGTGTGAAGCTGATTGACACCATAAGTCGTACCTTTCTAAATAAAATAAAATGTTTCCAAACTGTTTTTTGCTAGAAACTCAAGAACGGATACTGCGAAGTTACCTTATTCGAGAGTTACGACAATGGCGGGCAACTATAGACGCGTAGTTGTATCTTTGTTCGAATACAACATAAATTTTGCTTAATTGTTTTTTCTTTAAGCAATTTCGGTTATGATTGTTTTTGCAGCATTATTTTTGCCAGTTAAAGTAACCCCATTGCATTTCTGTAATACCTTCTGTTACTGCAAAGCAGTTTTTAGCCCAATGAACACGTTTAATACGAACCTACGGAGACTGCTCGTCTTTTGAGAAAAATTTTTCTGAACTACGCTCATTTTAGGAGCTCAAATCTGCCACATATATTCAATTTGAAATGTTATCCAGAACAAGAATTTGGTTTATTTTGTAGTTTTAAAGCAGGAACGAACATCTTTTGCCTTTGTTTACTTCCTTGTAAACTCTTTGTCTTGAAAGACAATCACGCAGCCGATTTTTGATAGCATTGACCTGTTCTGTGCGTCATTCTCGTCACGTTGACTTTTATTTTACGTTTTAAGACAGTTTTCGCTCTAGCCAGATGGTAAATTGTTAGAAGCATCCGTTTTTGATAATCGCGATTTAAAAAAAATAGAATTGTCTCCTTTCTCTTAACCAGACTTAGAAAGTTAGACTTAGAAAGGCAATTTGACGTTGTATGTGTTGTTAGTTTATT
Organism: Hydrozoanthus sils; assembly: GCA_027575215.2. Lineage (NCBI taxonomy): Eukaryota > Metazoa > Cnidaria > Anthozoa > Zoantharia > Hydrozoanthidae > Hydrozoanthus > Hydrozoanthus sils. The sequence continues at coordinate 4,584 of JAOBRD020706987.1, forward strand.
CATTTAACTTTATTTAATTATCTAATATATTTTCCATTGCCTACTTTATGATACGTCGACTAGTGTTAAGTATTAGAAGAAACGTTTATTTTTTTAGTAAACCACAAATGTTCTAATTGTAAATCCTGGTTGGTGCTTAGTTTATTTCATGCCCTCCACTGAAAGAGCCTATTAAAGGAAGGTAGAGACTTATTTAAAAGTCTTTAAAAAATGCCAAAAATAAAAAAAACAATTTAAAACATCAGAAAGCTCCAAAAACCATGAAGCAGTCAGTATTTCTTTGACCAGTGCTAAAAACAATTCAAACTGAAACTAATATAAGCTTGTATTGCAAACTTGTTTTATACTGAAAAAAATTCGCATTTACACCTGCATAGGATTTTAGCCACCACATGGGAAATTTCTATTATTCATTTTGTTTTGAAAAAGCAAGATCATATTTATAGTTGATCAATATTCTGGTCACAAATTATGTTTCAAAAAGACTTTTTCTGTTCTTTCAATCAAAAATTATTTGTTTTCACATCAGAATGAAGTTAAGGTGTACTGTTGTTCAAAGAATGTTTTCTTCATTATTGAGGCTTTTATAAACTACAACAACTTTATTTCTTTAAAGCGACCATAATTGTCTAATAAACAAAAACTAAAAACGAGAAATGCCAAGACAAATTTTCTGAAAGTGGCTGATGATAGACATACATTGGGCAGTTTTAGATTCATAGTTCAACTGTTCATACAGTGTTCAGTTGATTCAAGCTTAAACTGTATGTGAAACCAAAAACGTTCTTACTTTAGTGGATAAAAATTACTGAATAAGGAATAGCGATGAAAAATTTCTGTATAAATCTTTTATGGTTCTTGAGATATTAACATTTAGAAGCTGCTGACTGAGAAAATCAAACACTCGTGGACAAACGTCAAATTTTGGATTTCTTTATATTTTGCCTGGAGAACCCCTTTGGTGAACATATTCAAGAAATCACACTTAAACTTGCAACTGAGCTTTCGTTTTTGAGAAATTTAGGAAAACCTAAAATAACACTCACCGGCCCTGGGGGCCTGGTAATTTCAATGAAAAATCTGACAACTTTGATTCTTGTGTACACGCAACTGCTCTATTGTATGGAGCTAAGGTTTCTCATAGATTTAAACAGTTCCTTTTACAACAATATCTAAAAATTTTAAAATTTAAACTATCTGGTCATGATAATTTTTCTGTTTAGTTTTGCATACTTATGGTACTAGTACAACACTCAGAAAATACCCAAACTTTACAGGTCAAAAAAGGCAACTGCGGTGTTGAGTTTCGTCACAAATTTTACACTGCAGGAAAGCTTTATTATAGTATTAAAACATATAAAGAATCTAGCTTGGGTAATTCATAAATTGCCCGCTACGAGTTTTGAAAGTCGAGACTATTTTTGACAGTAGTGCAACACTCCAAAAGTAGCCAAACTTTCAGTTCACGAAAAGCAACTGCGGTGTCAAACTTCGTCACAAATTTCACACTACAAGAAAGCTTTATTATAGTGTTACAGTATGTTAAAAATTCAGCTTGGGTAACTCATAAACTGCCCATTGCAAGTTTTGAAAGTTGAGCCAAATTTTGGTTGTTTTTACTTCAAAACTGCCATGTCATGCACTCCCACAAACTTGTTGTTGCAGATCAGTGTTGATGTCACTTGCAAATTCAAACACTTTTCAGTTTTGTAGGGGCATCTTAGTGCTCAGCTTAGACTGAAAATTTAACAAGCATAAGTTAGAGAAGATGATATTTTGAATTTTCTCGCTGAATCTACAGTTAGCTAATTGCTTCTGAACTCAAATGGCCTAATGACAACAATTGAACATACTTGAAGTGGTGCGAATTATGTCACGCATTGAACTTGAAATAACCTGATTAAAATAATTTTTTTAACCTATTTGAAAAGTGGTATTGCAAAAAAACAGTTATCAGTAGTCCATAGTCTTTTGATTACTTTGAATACAAGATAGTATCATCTTATACCAGCAAAATAATTAGTGAAACCAATTTCTGTTATTAGGTAAACAAATGACTATGATCCACCATTCCACCTGAACTGTAGTACTCTGACATGCAAAAAATATATTTCTCCTTGGCTTTTCCTCTGGTAGTTTAATTGCTAAACAATTAATTTGTCGCTTTGTCATGACTTTAGAGTAAGAGAAAAAAGCATTGAAAACAAAGAATTGGAGAAGAGCAGGTTTCAGTTCTTACAAAATGTATAATGTGTAAACGTCAACACCATTCTTTTTTCTTGAACTTTAACTTTACTAATCTTTACAGAGTGAGCCATGATCACTAAAGGTGCTTTTCATGAGGGCACTCTCAAAAATGATAAAAACTAGAACTATAAACAAGTTAAAACTTAAAACTTTACTTCTCTTTATTTATTATATTAATTAGAGTATACACATGATTGTGGTAAACATCCATGCATCCCTAACATCTGCTAACATCAAGACGATTTCTTTTGTTCCATTCTGTTCTCGGAACAGGGGAGTATAAGTCCCTTTGCCTTTGGTCTCTAAAATTTTTACAGATTAAATTGTTGGGCAACATCATGATCATCTGCTGGCATTCTACAAAGGGAGTACAGCCAGCCATAGAAGAATACTGGCTTCCTGACTTCTACATTTATACAAAAAACTATTCCAAACAAGTGAGCGATGATGTGTTGATTGTACATACTTATACATTTTTTTGTGAACATTTAAAATGAATCTTGCTCTTCTCCATTCCTATGTTTTAACTACTTTTTCCTTTTACTCTGAAATCATAAAAAAAGCAAGAGATTAATTTTTTAGCAAAGTACTAGAGGAAGTGTTGGAGTCTTGCAGCTCTATTGCAGCCAAAAATTGTGTCCATGTAGTCGTTCAACTGTGCCAATAGTGAAACTATAAACTTGCAATTGAACTTGCCTGATTTTTGTGTGTATGTAGCTCTGACAGTGAATGTAGTATTTTAGTAATTAACCATATAAATATTCGTCAGAATTCATTTCTTCTCCTTCCTTCAGTATTTTCTTGACCTCTTTCGCAGACATTATGATTTTACCCATTTGTTGGGTTTATATTTTATATGTAAAGTTTATTTTGGTTTTTGCTTCCTTTGTCATCCTGTTTTTGTTTGTTTATTTTCCAAATCTGAACTCTGTTTTTACAACTTCAAATAATAATAATCTGGCTCCTTCCTGCCCACAAAACTCTCTCTTACTTTAGCAATACTCCAGTTGAAACTCAGGTCTCCTTCTGTTTCTTTATTTGCCATCTCTTTGTTCTTCGTGATGTCCCTGTCAAGTTTATGTCAACACGTGCAAAGGTGTCGCTGCTTGACAAAATGTCAAAACCAAACATATGATTGGTTTGGCGTGGAAACAGGAACCCATATATGGCTTGTTTTCCCATATTTAGTGTGTATTTTTGCATTTTTCCGCTGAGTTATTGTACGGTTGACTTGAACGAGGGTATAATTTATTTTTTAAAAACAAGATGGTACTGGCAAAAGCAAAGAAGTTTTGGCAGATTTTAATTAATATTTTGCTTGAGGAACTCAACCTGTCTGCAGAAACATTTGCAGAAGCATATTAAGCATTTATTCTATCGATGTGAAACTTGGAAGGCATTTTCTATGCGAAAATAGAAAAAATTTTAACTAGAGTTTGAGGTGGTAAATTAACAATGCACTAAAGATGACTTTTTGCTAGCTAGCACAGTGGTCTAAAATTTCTGGATTTCACTATTTATGAGCAGACACCGGTCAAAGTCTGCATTTTGTTATCAAACTTGTTTGTGCAAAAATATTTTCCAGAAATGTAAAACCTTGAGCAATGAGGTTGAATTTTTTTTTGCGCAAATATTTTTTGACTCTCCCGAAATTCTTCAAATTCCTTGAACTCCTTATGTATTATCACAACACAATTTCTTTTTGTCACCCTAATACTTAAATAGACTTGTACAACAAATTGCTCCTTACTTTGTCAAATTCTGTGGTTTTTACAACTATTTGAATACAGCCCTAAAACAGGCATTTGGCCTCCATGAATGCTGTAAATCTCAATATCTCGAGCTGAACCATAATAAATTTTGACAAATTCTTTTTACTGCTATTCCTCATTTGGCAAGGTCTATCCAGTGTTGAGTAACAAAATTCTTCAAAGATTTGTTTGAGCATTAACAGTATTTTTCAGAAAACAAAAGCAAAGGTTGTGAGAAATATTCATTTTGATTTAATTTTTTAGTATTTTTACTAACTTATTTAAGAAGAAAATGGAAGGTACTCGGCCAACTGAAATAACCAGAAATTAACCTAGGCAGTTGGCTGAATTTAATTTACATAGCTTTTAATTTAAATGTTTTAAGAGGAAAACAAAATAAGAATCTAGTTATAATCAGAAATCAGTTACATATTGATGTGCACAGACAAAAAAAACTGAAAGTATAGAATAATTTTAGAATACAGTATGTAAGGGAATGTAATGTCTCGTAATAAAAATGTCTTACTTTTTTTCGTCAGCAAATGTAGAAGTAATTTTAAACTAACAAAAGGTTTTCCTCCTTGTATCTAGTTCAAATTAATATCAGTGTAATCCATTTGAAGAGGAGCCCAAGTTATTCTATATAAATTCTGTGGTTTCTTTTGTGTTTCCTTGCCAAATTAAAAAAAAAATAGGCAGTCTATGACTACATGTGCCTAGTGATATGAAAAATAGTATCATTTTCAATGACTGCATGATACAACAACAACAACAAGAAACTTTATTGTGAAATAATACATTTGATACTCCCGAGGGAGTTTATAGCACTCACCAATGAGCGTAGTAGGATCATCGTGATACACCTTTTGGCTGTTTGTCATAGGATTTGCTACTTTTGTGTGGAAATTCCATCTTCTATAGAAGTTACTGATTGCTAAACAAAGCATATAACGACAGGATTTGGCAGGAAACGCTAGTCCACGGCCACTGATTGATGAAAGAATCATCAACACTTTCTTCAGTTTCTTTACTGATAAAGCAAGAAAATTCCAAAAAAATCCCTTCAGGTTGCTTTTAAGACCAAACTCTTTGAAAATCCACCGAAAGTTGAGCCTGGCTCTAGAAAGAAGTAAGATAAATATACAAAACTTATCAACCTCGCTGAACAAACGTGCATTGTGAGCACATGGAGCGATCGTAGCAAAAAGTTACCATCTATGTCATGTCTTCTCAGGATACGAAAATCAAATGAACATTGCTTGATTACGATAAAAACCCAAGTTATGGACACACATGTATGCACGATAACATTGTGCTTACAGCTCTATGAGCACTAGGCACAACAATTAATTAATGAATAGTTTTATAAATAACAAATAATAATAAAAAGTAAATCTATTTATCTTGTTGCAGTCCAAAAGCAAGCTGAACCCCAATGCGAAGGTCTTTGTTCCTGGGTCCCGACTGAAAATGTCGTAGTGCCAATCTCTTTGACAGCAACTGATGAGTGAATGCAAGCAATTTCAAATGTTGAGTCGTTCTTTTACTTGGTTTAAGTTGTAACATGGGCAGTGCAAAATATGCAGAAGTCAGCGTTTTGTAAAATATTGTATATACATTCAAATTTTGATAAGATGGATATAATATAATTGTAAAGTTGCTGTTGTGGCAGATTTGCCATGTCCAGAAGTATTTTAAAGCATTAAATTAATTTTATTGTTCAATTTATTGGTGTCTCCTGGTTCTTCTTTTTGTTCTTTAGTTCTGACGTATCACCTTTTAACCAATCTTAGTGATATCGGCTATCAATACCCAACTTCTCTTTACATAGCATATACAGAACTAGGTATTTGGTAGTGAGAAAAAGAGAATTGATCAAACAAAGCAAACTGAAGATGAAAAGTGAAGTTCTCCCTAACCGGCTCATTGAAAAGTTAGGGCTCAGGTAGGGAGAATTTAGCAATATAACTGGGACTTAAAAGAATCCTCCACTGTATATTATTGTTTGTCTCAGATAAAGCTTTTCTTAATTCTGTGTCCATGTCAGGAGTTCAAATTTGACAATTTTGTACATAAATCTAATGCCAAGCAGCTAAGTTTGATCTTTCTTATGGTTTGAATTTCCTGTGTGCTGCCATTTTTTTAAATGTGTGGTGTTTCAGTTGCAGTGCCAGTCTCCACTGTAGATGAATACAATAGCAATGAATGAGAGGAGGTCAGGTACTGCAACTAATGATCAAACTAAATTGCTTCTCCTTAGGTGTATGTGCAGGATTACCAAATTTGAGCTGATGATGTGGACACAGACTTAACAAAAATTTATTTAAACCAAGAATGTTTTATAATGAAGAATTTCTTTATTTAGGGTTTTGAACTTTTGCATTACTGCTGTTCTGAATACCTTGTCTCTGATCCCAGCTTTTTTAAAACTAGATACCGATAAGGCAATCACTGGGCTACCTGTTTGTTAGGTTGCTTGTTAGTACTTCATCAAATTCAAGGATTAACTTGCTGTGCAAGAAACAGCACCTGTAAGTGTCTTACTCATGTACTTTCACACACTGGGATTCTATAAGTCCCCTACATCCTCTGCATTCAGTTTACTGTACTTACGTATCGCAAATTTATAATCAATATAAAAAATGGTTTTTGATGAGTCAAAAGGCCATTATGATTTATCCATTCTGCTGTCTTTAGACTGCAAAAGAGATTACGGTCGAACTAGACGGACACCTCTTGAAAACGGACACCAAATTTATGTCCCAGCCGTACCTGTTCTCAGTCAATTACTGTATTTTCGGTCTCTATAAGACGGAAACCTCTAGGACTAACAGTTGAGGCCGATCCCGATCTTGAGAGATTTAGCTGTAGATACTGAGAATTACCATACACTGAATGGACTGGGCTGTGACGTCAATGAGCTATTGATCGCGCCGAGTATGCAGTATTGGAACAACGGCCTGTCGCGCATGAGTTGGGCAGTTTTGAACGATTAAAAAACCCCGATTTTCTACAAAAACAAGCATTGAAAAGCATGTTTCTGGGTCAGTGACGTCACGTCCTTATTAGTACCCTGGCCCTTCGTCAGACTTTGACGCAAATCAGTAACCGTGTGTGATAGTTATAACGGACCTATATCGCGAGCAACAAACCTCAATCCGACCAATCACAGCGTACGGTAGTTGTAACAGACAATAGACACCAAACCGACCAATCACAGCGTGCGGTAGTTATGTTGCATGATAAGGAGAGTTTGAGAGTCGAGCAAATAATTAATTTAAGAACTGTGTATCGGTATGGCATCAACAACTGATCAAAACCAATACAGTATCTATTGTTCCTTTCTGCTAAAGAATTTATCCCCTCCAAAGCAGGAAATTAATTTTCGGCATTGAAATTGCGTTTTCGAATCTTTTGGCCGGCGTCCTTTGCATGATATCTTCCAAAGTGGGCGGATAAAAAAAAAACGAACTGTAAGCTCGTAGTTACACCGACAATTTTGACGTTTGTATAGTTTTAGCTGCAAGGTTAAGACAGAGAAGTGCTTGATCTAGCTGCTTTTCTTTTCCTATTGGAAACTCGTCTTGGCACCCTAGTTTTGAGCTGTCAAGAATATAACTTTATCATCTGTTAGCATTTGTTTTGCTTTCACCGCAAAATTGAGCGCAGCTATTCAGCGGTATTATGACTCAAAACAAGCAACGGGATTCCTCGAATCTTTCTATATATAGGAAATTTTGTTAAGACTTATTTCGATCTTAGTAGCTTGTAAGGTCAGACGCAATTTTCTCTTATTTGTAAGTTTAACTTAGTTCCTTCAAATCTGAGGTTGGGAAGCTCGCACTGGACTTGGTTTCTTCGCTTTCGTGCGCTTTGTCCAACCGCAAATCAATCTGAACAAAAACTTCTGTTTGATTCTTGTGCGAATAATGTGTTTGCTATTAAAGATTAATATTGATTTGTAACATAAATATTTTTTGCCGTACCGTACAAAACAATGTATGTCGCGGAATTGTAATCACTTGCTTTTGGTAAGTAATCCAAAAAAATGTCTCATACTCTTCTTTATTTTTTGTTCCTTCTAGAAAAACATGCATGTACTTGTAAATTACACTTGAACACGATTTTCTCGAAAACAGAAAACAGGTATCTCTAGTGTTTGATACTGATAAATGATCACTTGAAATGGGTTTAGATCTTTGCCGAAATGAAAAATAAAACTTGCGAAAAGCCGCGCGAGGTTTCGTGATTCGCCGAACTGCCGCTCGAGTTTTTAAACCAATAATTCTTTTTGCTTCAACGCTTGTGTGTTCTTTCTTGAAAAATGGCCGATTGCGTATCGCAAAGTAAACATGAAAGGCCGACCCGCAAATTTTGTCGGGTAAACACGTTTCAGACGAAGGACGAAGGTCAAGCAAGCTAAACTGCTCGATTTTAAGTCTTTTCGTTTGTGCGACTTCTGGCAGTAAGCTTCTCCAGACGGTAAATGTCATAATCAGGCTGTCGCGATATTGAACAGCTATGTGCGGTTTTTAGAAATGACGCCCGATCGAAGACGTAAGATAGTTCTCAAGTGTGCTTATAACTTTAAACACGATACTAAAGTTCAATGTAATAGCACCACAAACTCTATCTCGCCCTCGGTAAGAGCTTTGTTATCAGTGTTACGTGTCATTTTTTCGCGTTAATTGGGATCACCTTATGTTAAGAAAAAACTGCCTAATTGGTCCCTTTCTTAAACAGACGACATTGAACAGCAAACCAACACCATTATGATTGTAGTGAAAAAGCAAGTTAGTTTAACCAATCTTATAAAATCATTCTATAGAACAATCGATTCTTTTCTAAGCCGTTGTAAAAGAACGTCTCTGTGGGCGACAATCAATAAAGACATCTCTGATAAAATCTATGCTTAATATGTATAAAAACTTAAGATTGCAAACACCATAAATTACTCTTAACTACATATATATATGGATACAAGCAAAGAAACTTGACTCGTTAAGTTATTTACTTTTTACTTCTTCGTTTCTCAAGTACAAAATTCTGATAGCGTTAAGAAAAAACAAGAGCACCCAACGAAGACGTTCCACAAAAAAGCCGCTCTGCAACCTACTTTGATAAACAGGCGTGGCGAAGGCTAGTTTTCTACGAAAGCCGAGAAGGGCTAATAATTCTCAGACATTTTTTTTTTCGCAGAATTATGTTCCACTTCAGACTTTTTTTTACAGACTTATTTTCCACTTGAGACTTTTTGTTTTGAGGCCTGTTTGTTTCTACTTCAGACTTTTTTTTTTTGCAGACTTGATTTTCACTTCGATCAGACTTTTTTTTTGCTGACTTATTTTCCACTTCCTGTTGAACTTTGGACTCGCGTCATTGCATCACTTCTTCCAATAGCGTGTTTTTCAGTCAGGGCAGGCGACAGACATGTAAGCAGTTGTTCATGAACTTTGAAGGAAAAATAACAACAAACACTAATATTTTCAAATCAGCAGAGACTCTTATCGAACATTTATGGCTTTATGATCAAAATAAGCTAACAAATATATCTTTAAATGGCGATAGCAGACACGAAATCCAGGACAATTTAGGGACTCGAGACGAGTGACATGCCCATTTTGAATATAAATTATCTGAACAATTTAGAACAAGTTGTTTACGCAAAACCTTGGGTCAGCTTTAAAGGTTCCTCTAATATATTAGATTTAATAAATTGAATAAACATTCACGAAACGATTTCAATTGCACTCGCTCGTGCCAATTAAAGATGCAATTTTAAAACCGTAAATATTCGATGAGAGTTTCTGCTGATTTTTTGTTATTTTTCCTTCAAAGTTCATGAACAACTGCTTACATGTCTGTCGCCTGCCCTGACTGAAAAACACGCTATTG
>JAOBRD020707089.1:0-14476 GCA_027575215.2 Hydrozoanthus sils
TATCAAATTCTCTTTGCAGTGAGAAACGAAAGTAAATACTCTTTGCAGTGAGAAACGAAAGTAGATACTCTTTGCAGAAAAAAACTAACGAATGTCTAAGTTTCTGCATTAATTCGTAAAGTCGACAGAGCGGTTCCGGAATTATTTCGGAAAGTTGATATCATTTCGACTCGTGTTGAGTTATCGAATTTGTTTACATCTGAGTGAGTGACACATTTGCATATAATACTGCCCCAGAGTAATAGTCGTTCCTACGCTTTGCGTGTGTATCTTCGACTAAAAAGAGAACATGCATCTTACGACGCATGTTGTTTCTAAACTCAACAAAATTTGCGAATCCTCTTTTCTTGACTATTCACTTAAATACTTCATAATCTATCACCGGAAAAACTTGGAGAGTAAAAAAAGTGTGGCACATGGCCCTTCGCCTTCGGTGGTCTTCTGTCCGCAAAGCAAAGAAGAACCAAATATTTCTATTTTCTTATAGAAACTGTCTTTAATTGTGTCTAAAAATTGCAAAAATTTAAAGCGTGTGGAAATCTTGCTGTGCCAATGTAGACTTAACAGTATTACAGCAGGCTGTTGGATTTACGATGCCTTTAATACATCCTTAGTCACTGGGCGTTACAGTATTCGATCGTCAATAGCTTAAATGGGTCACCTGTGCATACACTTCAGTTTCAACAACTTTGCTTGATTCAAGTTTTTTAGATTCTCTTCAAGAAAACTCTTACTGACAACTGAATTAAACAATCTGACGAAGTTTGATTCAACGAATCTCCGGGGAGGGTACTCCCTTGAAAAGTGGGTACAGTGCTCGAGAGACGCAGTTGAAATTGACCCTTAACCCGTACGCATAAATTAACCGAAGTGGCTATATGAGCGGTAGCCGCTCCAAGGTCTTCAAAAGACTAAATGAGCGGTAGTTTTTAAGTTCTTAAATAACGCGAGAAAACATAATGTTCGGGAATAAAGACTATTTTAACTTTATTTAGAACTTAAAATATCGCGCTATTTAAGATAATTGAAAACTACCGCCAGTGGCGGATTCAGGGGGGCCTGTAAGGGAAAAAGTCAAAACAATAGCACGTCCTAGGAACCCAATTTAGGGAGGTGGGGTATTATGTGCCGCAACCCGCCACCTTTTTTTCAAAAAGGCTCAATTTCAGGAGCAAATGTCATGTTCAATAAAATAGATATTGATAAAGTGCTTGTACCAACGCCTTCCTTGTGGAGAGAGGAGTCCATAATACAATAAAAACCAATACCCTAAATCAGGTTTCGAGAAATTGAACTCTGAAAAAGTGGTGAGGGTGGGGTAGGGGAGTATGTGCCACCACCCACCACCTCCACCGACAAAATTGGGTTCCTTAAAAATGCCATTGTTTTGAGTTCTTCCCTAATGTCCTAAAAATTTATTTCTTTTTCTTTTTTAAGGTCATTTACAATTATAAATATCTGTTTCCCCCACCCCCTCCCCCTTCCCCTTCCTTTGGAAGTCCTGGATCCGCCACCGACCGCCCAATTAGTCTTTTGAAGACCTTGAGCGGGAGGAGCGGTGGTGACAAGAATGGCGAGTTTATGGTATACACAGACAAGGAAAGACAACCATATAAAACGTTATGTCAAAAACCGAAATCACTTTTAGATTCTAAATGAAGTTAGAATAGTCCTTATTCCCGAAGATTATGTTTCCTCACGTTATTTAAGAAAATTATTTAATTAAAAAAACAACCGCTCACTTAGTCTTTTTAAGACCTTGCCGCTCATATAGCCACTTCGTAAATTAACAGAGCTCTAAGCTCATTTAACACCCTAAAAGGTACGACCATATTTTGTCAACCACAAATGTTGGTGTATAGATTTGCGTTGAACACCATATTTTTGTCCCTAAAAGGTATGGAGTTAGCCGAAAACCCTAATATATATTAAAAGTACACGAGGCTCTCATTTTCGAACCTAAAATGTCTATTATATCGAGCACCCCAACCCACTTTTAATTTTCAAGGGAGTCCATCCTGCCGGATGGCATCACGTCAGATCGCACATAAGAATCAGAAGACGACACGGTGAGTTTCTTTTATTGAATTTTATTATGATTTAGAGCAAACAATCGATACTTCATAGACTCCATACATTCTCTAGATCTAATAAAACTATAGGAATTTTGAGCTTGGGCTACCTGTGGACAGGTCGTCTTGATTGGGGACTGGTTCGAGATTTACGGTGCCTGCTTGTTTTTGCGGTTAGCTCAGTGACTTAGTGAATGGTAGTAGAAGCTTTGAATGTATATCTGATGTTTTAAAGCCCGTTGTTACTCATTTAAGTTGGCTGCAAACGACATGAGGTAGCTACGATAATTTTTTAGGATTCGTTGCATAGTAATGTTGGTCCCAAATTCTTTGTTTAGGTATTATATAATAATTTATTGGTTGTGTCGCTGTCCGACAGTCGTACACGTACAGGGTTTCAATAAAACTCCGTGTCCGACTGTACGTGGTCGATAACTTTCCCTAAATTACACTAAACATACAAATATATAATGCTAATATCCCAACCCTAACCATTACTCCTAACTCTAATGCAATTTATTTACATTGAAATCAGATTTGACAAACATGATCAAATTCGCCGTTTTGATGTGCTTCATAATGATCATGGAGACTAAAGGTGATGTTACACGAGGCAATTTCTTGTGCAACTTGTATCGCAATGTCATTGCAACACAAGTTGCACAAGCCATTGCAGCATGTAACACCCCCTGCAATGGGTAAAAATTGTTGCAAGACAAGTTGCAGCAAAAGAAGAACCCGGTTCTACTTTTTGCAACGATTGCAGCTAATTTCTTCAAGTTGCTGGAGCTATTGCGCCATGTAACAACTCTTCTGCAACTCATCTCGCAATGCCATTGCAAGACAAATTGCACAAGAAATTGCCTCATGTAACATCACCTTAAAGCCATGGCTACATGGTGCAACATTGCCAACAATGTTGCACGCAACGGGAGAGTTTCACTGTTAGCCACCTTTGAAATTGTTGCACACAATGTTGCACAAAGTAGAAACCGATCCCTCTCCTGCAACATTGCATGCAACGGTTTCACCGTGTGGCTACCGAAAGGGTTTCGATTGCGCGCAACGTTGCACGCAATGTTGCACCGTGTAGCCATGGCTTTAGTTATATTCTCTGTACTGTAGTTGGACTCAGGAATTGGCTCACCCAGAATACAACTGTAAGACCACATTTTAAGAAAATTTAAAGATTTACAAATAATAATAAACAGTAAAAGGCCCCATTGAGATTGCAAATCGTAGCTGTTTGATGTTATACAAGAATGCTGAACAACTGGTCATAATAACAATTAATAACTCAAGGAAAACTATTAATGAAAAATATTTACTGTTTTCTCAAGTGACTGGATTGATCATCCACTCAACATATATGAGGTTGACAGGACAACCAAAAATAGCCGTAAATTCAGACAAGTTGCAAGAGAGGCTTGTGGGGAAGGAATGGAACCTGGTGATGGTGACACCATTTTGTTTGGAGAAATACTTGGAGTTAAAGGTGTGAACAAGTATATATTAGATATATATGGTTATTGATTTGTTTAGCATTATACAGAGCACTCGAAAAACTTTTACAAATTATATGTTAGCCCTTTCTTTCAAAATCACTCTGAATTTTATGAATTCTCACAATGCATTTAATGTTAATAAGTACTAGCTGTAGAAAGAACATAAACACTAATAGTAATTAGCTGTAAAGAATTGAAAGCATGGTAAAATAATTATTATCCTAACACTGAGTTGTTTAATGTCCATTGCAACTCTTAGCGAATTGCCCAATGCAGTCTTGTCAGGTCAGACTGACACTGTATGTTTTGGCTATATGTATATTATTATAATATATTGGTTGTATATATATATATATATTATACATTATATGCATATATATTATAATTTGGTTGTATGTATTTATAATATATATTGTATAAGAGGTCCAATATTTGTAACTTGTTTTGTACAAAGAACTCTTTTTATCGACTTGAAACTTGCTAATTTTTTTATCCTTGTGAAGAGTTACAAACTGTTCTGAAACAGTCAATGATATAATCAATTTGTTTACCTAATTATAAATAATTTTTATACAGTATTTTTATATAGTCATCAGAGCTCAAATAAAGTTGGAGAATAATTTCATGATCCACAATCCTTTTAAGACAGTTTTAGACCTTACTAAACTATTAGCCCTTTCAGTCCCTGTTGTACTGTAAAATTCTCACAACTAGAGCCCAAAGTTTGGGTGAATTTCTCTTTTCATCTTAAGCAATACAATTTGATTGATCATTTCTCATTTCCTCAAAACATAGTTAATAATATGGACTGGCTAGAAACCATTGTTGTATGTTCTTGCTTGCTTTTTCTTTTAGTTTGTTGTCTTTCTTTAATACACAAAATACAAAGGTTTTGAAATGCAAATCAACAAGCAGTCAGTCAAAACATTCTCACCAGAACCTAAAAATGGAATGTACAGGGTTACAGTTCCTTCAACTTAAAACAAAACATTTTTTTACTTATTTTGCATTTCCTTTAATTGTGGTTTGTTGGCTTTCCTAGCCAGTGCAAATAATTTATTAGCTATGATCATGCATAACCAAATGTCTTATTTTGTATACATGTGTTTTGTAAGGAGAAGTTTGTTAGATAACTTGTTCTGACTGAAATGGTTAAGGAGCCACAGAAGCAAAACTAATATTATTGGGGGGAGGGGGCACAGTGAAAACTGTAATAGTTCTTTATTTTACCTGAAGTTCCAATTCAAAAGTTGCTGTTGTTAGCAAGAAAATTATTGGGGGGTAGGGGGGGCAGTGAGTGCCCCCCCAGTTCGGCCACCCATGAGACTGTACTCTCAAAATGCAGTTATTGTTTGGTTTAGTGAAACATTGATTGAATAATCTTGTTTGTTAACTCTTTCGATAGATCCTGTTGTTTGTGTATCTTGTGGTACTGCAGCATCGGATGACTCTGACTCTAACAGAACAGATTTTTACAACTGGATCAATTTTTTGTTTGTAAAAAAAGACTACCAGGTATTATTGCATTATATTACATTATTGCGTTATTAATATGTAACTCTAAATGCCTTTAAAAGCCCTTAGTAGGCTTTAAAGAGGAAACATGATGCATTGGGCATGTTTGGGTGATTAGGTCTGATAAAAGCAGTATTGAAATTATTGGTGCAGGGCTCACAGGCTCTATAAGGTTCCAAAAGAGACAGGACTTACCTTGATGTTTTCAGAGGGAAAATTTAAAAGACAGTTTGCTCTTACACTTCTGTTTTTAAGGCAACAGTTAAATTATAATGCCATATTTCACAACTCAAACCCCCCGGCACCTTTGCTGCAACAAGTTTTGCAAAATTTTGGGGTTGGGTTTGTGCTTAGTACTAGATCATGGACCCATGCTTGCTCAGTCAAATTTCCACAATTTAATAGCTTTCCAAAGTATAGCATATGCACTGATACATGATAATAGTTCCCTGAAAATGACACACAAATGAAAAGTACATATTGATCACTCATTCTTTCTGAATCATGATAGCTTTTGAACAACATGCATCACAACTTGTCAAACAATCAAGGTTCAAGCACCATAAAGATCACACAGCTTTCAGAAATGAAGTTTCATCCCTGTGAGAATAAGTTTTAATATTTTTGCCTTGACCATAATTGGTTTTTGGAGCACAATTTTACAGAAAAAACTAATTTCCTGATCACTTCAAAAATAAAACCCAACCCCATCTACTCCCTCCCCTGTATCCCGCATCCTTGAAAATAATCTTGATTTTACTCTGACTGATAAATCTTAACAAGTACCAGATTTCTTTTTTGACCCCTAAAAAACATGACAAGCACCCCTACGATACCAACAGAAGGAGTGTATCCTCACCCTCCTTTCTCAAGCCTAACTGGCTCATAGGGCCGGCGCTTATCTCCGGTTTCTGTAGTGTTAACCGGATGAGAGTCTTTGACTCACCCTGGACAGGGCACTAATCTATAGCAGGTTAGCTCCCAGTAGAACTGGTACTCATTTATACAGCTGAGTTGACTAGAACAAGTCAGGTAAAGTGTCTTGCTCAAGGACACAACACAGTGGTCTGAATTGGGCTCCAACTTGCAACTCTAGGATTATTACTTGAACTTGCTAACCACTTGACCACTGCACCACCGCCACATCCTCCCCCTGGGTTCAAATTATAACTTTTTAAATTTTTGGTATGATATATGCAAAAGGTTTAAGTTGTTTAGATAAATGATATCAAATTGATGAACATCTTATTTTCATGTAGGGGCGTGGATACGGCACCCAAATGGTTCATGCAATAGAAAAAAATTTAAAGAAAAAGAAGACAAGACCAATTCGGATCCAGAGTGCTAGTAAAGCTGTTCCATTTTTTATAAAGATGGGATACACTGAGATTGGTGCCCCAATGGAGTGTGTAAACTCAGGCTCGCCATTGTTCCATGTATTACAAACCATGGAAAAAAGTTGACGTAAGATCTTAAGGGGGGAGGCGGGTGGGTGGTAGAAAAATTCATGCTCATTACATACACAACCAAATGTGGCTGTATTTGAAGGGTCACTCACCGTCCTGTATTTGAGTTTCAAAATGCCAATATCTTCATATATTATGAAGAAATCAAAAAAAGCACACATCTTCTAAAGCTCTCTTAGAGTGGTAGATAGGTTGCCCTTTTTAGATTGCTTAAACAATAATGTTTTGCATTAAACTAGTTTTTTTTAGAACTCTTTCAGTACATTTGTTAAAGAGCTGATGCTCTAAACCCTGGCACCATAAAAACTTAAGCCAGCAAAAATTTTAGTATATCAACTTTTCAAGTTGATAGCAATTCAGCTATTGGTTTGCATTATTGTGCTAGATTTTGTATCTGTTTTAGATCAAAAGCTTTGGTCAATGATGTATATTTGGTCTCCTTGGGAGGAAGAGCCTACAGGGGGGGGAGGGGACTCACAACTTTTTAGAACAGGTATGTTCATCATATCTTAGTTGGGGGCAAATATTCAAGGATTTGGTACCGCTTAGGGTACCAGGGTCAAAAATTTGAAATGTAGTTTTAAACGTTTCCAATATAATTCGTCTTTTCTCTTATTTTGAAAAGATGAGTAGGGGAAAATAATAAAGCCCTAAAAGGTACCACAAAATTAATGTATGTAAAATCTGACCTGCCAACGAAAGTGGCAATGAATGCACTTTTGGATGGGTTCCATTAAAATTTCTGACGAGCGAGAGAACCTAACAAAATTCAATCCAGATAAATATATTATTCAGAATTTTCAAAATAAACAAGACAAGTGAATCCAAATTCTTTTTGGGATTTCTTGCATTTCCAACAAGACTTAAGATGAACTGTTGCTGCAGCAAGATTTTTTTTCATTTTGTTCGGTTTCCACGTTACTGATTAGTCAGATGATTGGAACTCAGTTTGTGATTGGTTTACTCAACTTTATTATATGACCAGACCTAATCCTACACTGTGATTGGCAGCTCTGAGAGGACATGCAGGGTTATCATATAACTACCGCGAGTATTGAAATCTTTTTAACATTGTCTTTACTGAATTGTTTGGAAATTGGTAAAGTGCTCCCACTTTTTGCAAATAAATAATTTTGACAGAATTGTGTTGTCTTCGTTGCGTACGACCGTAGTCACTTTGCATGAGTACTGAAACTGAAGGCCCCGATTCAATGTTTGGAGAGCGCATTAACTGATGATAAAAAAACAAAATTCACTTGTGTATTTTCTTTCTTTTTTGAAATTTCTAACTAAATATACATTCTCTACTGGATTGAGGTCGGGACTTCGAGGAGGTATTTAAGCAAATCGGCGTTTGCATGTTTCATTGCATCTTGAGCAAGGCGACAGTTCTGAGAAGAATCTCCGTCATGTATCCACAGCCTAGTTTTTTTTAGGTGATTTTTCAAATAAATCTCTAAAATGTTTGTCAACGAAAGAAGAATTCCCGTTCGTGTGTTCATATTGCTCGCATAAAACGACTCTACAGTCATGGTATATTTGAAAATTTTGCCCCCAGTTCCTACATTTTTTCCCTTGGCCGTACAAAACCGGCCCAATCTCTCAGACTTTTTTCTACAATACCTACCTGTGGTGCCCGAGCTTGATCGAGATGATTTGTTTGTACGCAAAATTCGCGCCATCAAGATAAAAGGCAATATCTTTTTCTCACACTTCAGGCCACAGTTTTTAGGCATAGCAGTTCTTAATTCTCGT
The DNA here is from genome assembly GCA_027575215.2 of Hydrozoanthus sils. Taxonomy (NCBI): domain Eukaryota; kingdom Metazoa; phylum Cnidaria; class Anthozoa; order Zoantharia; family Hydrozoanthidae; genus Hydrozoanthus; species Hydrozoanthus sils. Next base: position 8,314 of record JAOBRD020707089.1, read on the forward strand.
TGCAAACGAGGTACGAAGTTAAATGTCTTTTGAACTGATCAGTCCTTTTTTCCGAGCCTGTAATTAAAAGTACCCTTTTTTTATTCAAGATAGCTTTGAACCGTACGAACACTTTTTTTTTCTCACAACTAGTAGCCTTCTGCATTAATCGTCTGGCAGTAAAGTTTCCCTCTGTCCGCCTTAAGTGGTGTACACCTCTTCTTGTTCACCTCCCTTGTTTTCTGATGTTTTCAGTGGCCTTCCCTTTCTTTTGCTGCTGGTTGTATATATATAAATATATATATGTTGTATCTCATCAAAGTGCGATAAACCGTCGAAGCAGATTTTTTGACTTTTCGCGCTATTTCACGAACACTGAAAATTTGATCAAAGTAACTTCTTCGGGACAAAAACGAGTTTTGACAATTACAATTAAATGTTAACCGATAGCCTCTGTCGCTTTTATTGAAAATTAAAAGTGGCTAAATAAATATTTTGAAAGTTAGAAAACATTCAACACAATTTACAAATACGTCGTTTTAATTCGTTTCTGCAATCGTTTTGTGTGTAAACCTTGAGTCAAGAACGTGCCAGAGCAATATAAACAAATTCAGGCGAGTGAGTCGTGAATCCGTCACCCATTGCAAAGTGCTCTTTAAGTGTGACAACAGAAGAAAAACAAACCACTAGATAGCCCCTCAGACAATCCCCGACAAAAGAAAGTGAAACACCCCCTTCCCACACAAAGTTGATCGTTAGATGTAAAAACATGCGAGTTTTTTTGCACTTGCTGGACAAACAACATTGAAAGGGGGAAATGGTTGCAAAAATGTTTCATTATTTTTGTCGAGGATTGTAGCGTTTACAGCAATTTCCCTAAAATTGAAAATGGATAACCTGGGAAAGAATTATATTAAAAATTGTACAACGCGCTAATTGAGACCTGTCTGAAACTTCAAACTTCATGCTATTCGTATAGGTAATCGCATGGGGCCGAGTAAAATTAAGGATTAATTTCACGAGTGTTTTCAACTTTTTCCAAAATCGCCCGAGTCGCTTTGTGACGAGGGCAATTTGGAAAAAATTGAAAACACAAGTGATATTAATCCTAAATTTTACGAGGAACCAAGGCGATTACATGTTTATAACATCGAGGGCAAAATTCTTTAGTCTCCGCGGGCCGCGGGATCCCACGAGAAACTTAACTCATTTCTCCAAAATGGAACAAAATCTTTGCAACTTCTGAAAACATTCGGAAATCTTCGGAAGATGTTTGAAATTGGCTTTAAGGCATTTTTTCGATTTTAAAAAAAATTCGGAAAGTCTTCGGAAGTGTTCGGAAACATTCGGAAGTCGTCGGAAACTTTCGAAAATCTTCGGAAAATGTTTCTAAGGCATTTTTAAGGCTTTTTTAAATTTTCGGAAAATCTTCGGAAATCTACGAAGTGTACCAGCGACCAATCAGCGCTAAGTAATTTTGCCCTGAATTAAGAAAACATGTCCCCGCTGTTATCCAATCAGCTCGAACTAATTTATTATAATTTAAGCATCACATGCACGTTTTACCAGTGGCACACAAGCCAACATGTGTAATGCATTACATGCCATTTGATCCACCATAAATGTTCAACTATGATCAAGGTCTGAGTTTACTCGGTAACTGTATAAAGCTTCTACCGTTAATCGGTTTAACAGTGCCGGAAACTCTTTAGTGGTATAGTTTATACTCAAAAAAATTTATAATGCGGAGGCTTCGCGGGAATTCACAGAATTTAGTGCTGCATTTGAGAAAAAATATACAAATTTAAGAGCTGTATTTCATTCATTTTCTATTTTTAATAGTTTGGTTTCAATGTATTTTCAAGAATTTTTTCCCGACTTTTTAGTAATGACTAGTATGAAGTGAAATTCTGGTTTATGCAGGAATCATAAAATAAGAAGTTCGATTGCTGCCGTATCTTCGACTGAGCCGGTTGAATATCGACACCTGATGGTTTAAACGTTGAGCCTTGCATGTATCGAATCGAATGAATATATTTTTATTTTTGTTTATTATTTTGCTCTCAAAACAATTGAGCTACACGCTTTTTTATAAGAACAACTTTAAAAGAACAACGAGGCTCAAGGCTGAGGCTTGGGCTCAATGGCTAATTTTCTTTCAAATTTTACAAAGAATGAAAGAGAAATGGTTCGCAGTTTATAATCGCCGAGGTCTCGGGGAAAATGACTCGGAGAATGAAAGAGAAAAAGTTCGTAGTTTATAATCGCTGAGTTCTCGGGGAAAATGACTCCGCGATTGCAGGGTACTCTACGAGGATGAATTTATCGAATTCGTTTTTCATACAGTCAGATACTGACTATAGGCTTATTAATTTTTTTTTCGACTTAAACCACTTTACTTTTTCACGAAACAGTGAAAAAAAAAGTATGTTTTTTTGTCAATTTGGTCTTCGAACATTTTCTGCTTTGTTTTGCGTCTGAAAACTCGAGCTTGGTGATGAAAGACAGATTAAGCCTCGGCGATGGGAAATATCAAATTTAATCTCTGTTGACCCTTGCCATGAAGCAGAGAAATAGTTTGTGGAATGCCAAACATTTTTATCCCCGTAAACAGAAATTGAATCTGACTCACTAAACATCTGCTTTATTGAAATCTGAACCCTGTAGCTCTACGAAGTTCGAGTATTTGTCAAACTACCAAACTCTCCCAAGCTTCTCAAAAAACATTGTGACATATACAAAAGAGAATTTAAAGCCCGAGGCGAAAGAGTTCATTGATTGGGATAAGGCAATTATTTACAGTTTGAAATAGTGTGATTTTTTGCTTATATATTATTTCTGAAGCACTATATTAAATACAAAGTTTTGTCGTGCCGGAAGGAGAGTGTAAAAAGTTTGATCTTTTTACCACATCACTTGCTGAGGTTATGGATTTAGAAAGTTGTTTTTAAAGAGAACCCTAATGTCAGCGATATATTGAAAGACATAATCTAAGTGCTATGAACGTAAATACAAAAGGCAATAGTTGATTCGCTTCCTCTCCTTCGTTACGCCAACGCACGAAAAAACAAAATTTCAGTTGATAAATTTCCATGTGCTTGTGTTTTCTGTGTGAGTTGAAATTATTACAATCTCAACAGTTTGTGCCAGCCACAAGGCATGATACCCAGGAAGACAAGAAATAAGCTTCAAAACACGGGGAGGGGGGGGGGGGACTTCGAGTCTTCTACCCTATTGATATACCTCGTAGCATAAATTTTGAAAACGCCAGGACAAAGCTACAAAAAAGTGTTAGTTTTGTTTTTGCACTTTTAAAAATTCTTGTTTTTTCTCTTCAAACCCCCAAAAAATACGACTAGCACCCCACGTTCTTTTTGAAGTAATGTCCAGTTCTTCCGAGGTCGCAAACATTCGGGAGTGTACTGGGGTATGAACTGAATAGACCAAGAACAAGGAAACCCTTTAATTTTTATCTCTGAGCAACAAAAATTAGATAGTGGCTCAGACTAACAACCTAACGCATTTTTAGTCTAATGAAATCGAATCACATGTTCATTGGTTAAAGTTAACTGAGCACTTGTGTTTCTCAGGTCTTATCATCATATTATCAGGCTGACATCCGGAAGACTGAGCTACACTGAAACAAAACAGTCTAGAGAACAGTTAATTTTCGTGTCGACATAACTTGAACTTAAAGTTTTACCTACTGGCTCCCAAATTAAAACACTTTTTCAGAGTCGGGACAAAGGCGTCGAGAAAATACTCGGCCGGAATACACGGCGCCTTTCAAATTCCGGGCAAAAGCGTTTGTATGGTGGTGTGCTTAACAGCTCTTGATTTGTATCGTGAAACAACATGGCAGCGTGAGTACTACTGCTACTTTTTTTAAGTGCGGGGAGTATGAAGTAAAAGCTGAATCCACAATTGAATTAACGGACAAACAAAAAGCTATACTCAATGGATCATCAAACAATAGTTTAGAATAAAGCGTTTTGATCAGATGAACATATGGGCAAAATTAAAAAGAATGAATATCCCTTGGGTCGAAATATTTTTTTTTTGCCGGGTCGTTAAGATAACAATCTGCTTTTATTGACGCCTCAAATTCCAGTCCATGATTAGTGACACAAGAACCCGTTCGGTATTTTAGAATTTTGACAAGATCCAGGTAATTTAGTTTTTGTTTTCGTCTCAAGCCTGCAATTTATATTGTTCTAACACAACGTGATTTTGATCTCAAAGCCAAAGGGAAGATTGTTTACAAGTCTAGCTACATCTCAAGTTGAAAAACAATAGTATCATCTTTCTAGTATGGCAAGTTGCACTTGACCAAATTTTAGGTTATACGAAATCGTTAAAAGTTTCATGTCTGAAAGCTCAGAAGTTTTTGCTCTCACTTTTGCGCAGAACTTCTTTGGAAAACAAAGACCCCCTTTCACATATATATTTCTTCATATATTAATATTTTTTACTCAGATTCAGATTGACATAAAGCTGAATTTTAATAGTGATTAATGACGTCATACATTAAAGCGACGAAAGCAATACTGCCGTATCATGCCCGGATTTGCCTTCTAGACATTGGGCGTGCCAGTTTGTTATGTTATAAGGTGCGACAGACGCAATTTAGATTGATTAGGACACATCCAGACCAGTCAGGATAACATTTGAAGCAAGTAGTTCAGTTGGAAGGCTGTAATGCATTAAGGGGAATAAGGGCATTTCAGTTTGAAGTTAATCACGTAAAAAGTTTTCAATTTGTTTGCGTGCAAAAGTAAAAGAAGATACTTTCATCCATAATGCCTGGAAAGCCGAAAGGAAAAGGAAAACTACAAAAGATAAAATCCGAGAGGGTGATGAGAGTCAATAGAGGAAAAACAGGGCAGACGAAACAACGCCGTAACTCTAACTCCATTTCATACAACACCAGAAACCGTAAATCATCCTGTCCTGATATTCTTCTCCATGCCAGAGATTTGCACTCTAAGAATATTCACGAATTGGTTAATCTTGTCAAGATTGGCGAAGTAGACCTCACATCACTTGCTCTGATGGGAATTTTCCCGCTGCACGAAGCTGTTGAGAAAGGACTCTTGAATTATGTTACTACCTTTATTGAGTCGGACAGTAACCTCGCTATACGCACCCCAGACGGGAAAACAGCCTTGGATATTGCAGTCACGTCTGGAAACTTTGAATGTGCCGAACTTCTCATCGAGAATGGTGTTTCGGCAGAGAAAATTCGCGATGGCATTCGACCCACTAATTAACAATTCCATATAAAACTCGTTCGGTCACAAACATTTCACCAAGATATCGGGACTGCGTCATAATTCCCCTTCTCAAGTTGTTAAAGAGATGAACATTTTTGCTACCCAGGGACATTATAAGCTCTTTTAAATTAATGGGTTCAGTTTAAGACAACTGCAAGAAGATTTTAAACATTTATCATTGCAAAAATAAGTCAGTTTGTACATATGTATGTCTTATTAAGGGAGAAACTATTTAATGAATACGCTTTAAAGACTTTGTTTGCCAGTGAAACGCTAATTTGATTTATGATTACACGTTTTTAAGCTTTTTAATGCAGTTACCATTTGTTAAAATACCAAGAACTCGCTGGTCACACATGCGGTCACGTTCCTGGTCGATCGTAAGCTAATATACCAGGGAGCAATCACACGTGAAAGCACAGGCGGCCAATTCAAAGAGTTCGAAATGAGTGACGTCATTAATTCGAATTACATTTCCAACGGTCGCTCTAGATCTGAATCTAAACTGAGTTTAAAAACCGACGAGAATTGTCTTATCTTTTGACAGATGCTATCCAGAATACATGTTTGAGACGTTAAAATAAAAGTACTTTGCTTACCTTGTATAATTGTGGTATTTCTTGTCAGGGCTCCCCACTGGAGTTGAAGTTTGTATTCGGCTCCAGGACTGACCGCGTTTTTAACGATTTTCGTGGGCGCGAACCAAGCAGCGCGAATAAAATGGCGTTGCTGGAAGTGATTTCGGCGGAGAACGAGCGGGCTAGTGTCCCAAGAAAAGCCCTAATTTTCGCTTGATGGCCAGAAAAGCATCGAAAAACTCTTCCCTCGACTGTTTGCGGGTTCTGGTTAAGTTTGGGTTTCGATTTAATTGAAAAAATTGCCGTGAATTGGAGCCGTTTAGATGTCTGTGA